>CM064883.1:87308361-87415663 GCA_003313485.2 Penstemon barbatus | reverse complement strand
TGACTTATCTGATAATTATGATGAAAATAAAACTGTTCATGCTCCTGTGAAAACTCAGAAACCTAAGAAGCCTAAGACTTCAACATCTTGGGTTGTCAAAGGTGGAACTAATCCTTCAGGACCCTCTCAATAAGGGTACCTAAAACAATTTTACTTTTGTTTTGTAGGTTAGGATTAGGAGTAGGAGTAAAGTAGAGAAGATATGGTACTTGGACAGTGGATGTTCAAGACACATGTGTGGAAACATACATGAGCTGACTGATGCAGTTGCTGTGGATGGTCCAAAGGTTACTTTTGGAGACAGCAAAGAAGGCAAGATTAAAGCTAAAGGAAGATTAATCAGAGGAAACATAGAGATATCTGACGTCTCATATGTCAAAGGCCTCAAATATAATCTGCTGAGCATAAGTCAATTTTGTGACAAGGGATATTCAGTCATCTTCTCAACAGATAAGTGTTATGTTGAACAGATTGGTACAAAGAAGGTAATTTTATCTGGAAGACGACAAGGAAATATCTACATAGTCGACTGGAATTCTGCTGACAAGAATTCAAGTGTTTGTTTGGTTGCATCTGCACCAAGTGAAGTTAGTTGGCTGTGGCACAAGAGAATGAATCATTTAAACTTCAAGACCATCAACAGATTGATCAAGAATGATTTGGTAGAAGGGATTCCTAAAACAGTCATGAGCAAAGATAAGCTCTGTGACGCCTGTCAGAAGGGTAAACAAATCAAGTCATCGTTCAAAAGCAAGAAGCACCAATCTTCTGGAAGGATATTGGAGCTATTACATATGGACTTATTTGGACCCATTGATCCAGTCAGCAATGGTGGAAAGAAATACTGCCTAGCTGTTGTGGATGATTATTCAAGATATACTTGGGTGATTTTCATGAAGAAGAAAAGTGAAACCAAGGAACATCTTACAAATCTGATGGAACTGATCCAGAATGAGAAGAGTATCAAAATATTGAAGATCAGATCAGATAGAGGGACAGAGTTCACAAACTCTACTGTTGAAGAGTATTGTAATATCAAAGGAATACATCATGAGTACTCTGCTGCCAGAACCCCTCAACAGAATGGTGTTGCTGAAAGGAGAAACAGAACACTAAAGGAAGCTGTCAGAACTATGATAGCTGAAGCTAAACTGCCTCAAAGATTTTGGGCAGAAGCAACAAATACAGCATGTTTTACCCAAAACAGATGCATGATCAACAAGCACCAAAACAAGACTCCATATGAAGTTTGGAACAACAGGAAGCCAAACATTCATTACTTTAAGATATTTGGTTGTAAATGCTATGTTTTAAATAATGGTAAAAATCACCTTACTGCATTTGCAGAAAAGGCTGATGAAGCTGTTTTTGTAGGATACTCATCTGTTAGTAAGGCTTATAGAGTTTTCAATAAAAGAACATTACTAATAGAAGAATCCATTCATGTAGCATTTGATGAGCCAAGTCAATCTTCTGAAAAGAATCAAAATGTTAATCAAGATCTGTCTACTGATTTACAGAAGATGAATGTTGGAAAGAATGAAGAATATGTACCCATCATACTACCCGATATCAACTCAGCTGATAACTCAAGTGCTGTTCAAAATCACAGAGCTGATTGTCTAACAGACGAGTTGCTAACAGCTGATAGACCAGAGACTGTTCAACAGACGGCAAATGTTCAACAGACTACTACTGTATCTCCAACAGTAGTGTTGCAAGATCAAGACAAAGGACAACATTATGATTTGCAACCTGATCTCAGATGGCTCAGAAATCACCCACCAGAGTTAGTGATTGGTGATCCTTTAGACAGAGTGAAAACAAGAAGAGCTGCTGCACAAGATGCTATGTTTGCTAGTTTTCTATCTCAAATTGAGCCTAAACAGATTGAAGAAGCTCTCAGTGACTCCAATTGGATTGAAGCTATGCAGGAGGAGCTAAATCAATTTGAAAGGAATGAAGTCTGGTACTTAGTTCCTAGACCAAGTCATCAAAGAGTCATTGGCACTAAGTGGGTATTCAGGAATAAAATGAATGAAGATGGTGAAGTCACAAGAAACAAAGCAAGACTAGTGGCCAAAGGTTACTGCCAAGAAGAAGGCATTGACTTTGATGAAACTTTTGCACCTGTAGCAAGACTAGAGGCAATCAGACTCTTTCTTGCCTACGCTGCTCACAAGAATTTCACTGTCTATCAGATGGATGTGAAATCAGCTTTTCTCAATGGAGAATTGCAAGAAGAAGTTTATGTTGAACAACCTCCTGGATTTGAAGTTTATCAAGAAGAGGACAAAGTATATCGTCTGAAGAAAGCTCTTTATGGACTGAAACAGGCTCCTAGAGCATGGTATGATACTTTATCTGACTTTCTTTTAATTAAAGGATTTCGCAAAGGTAAAGTTGACAAGACCTTGTTCACTATTGAATGGGAAGAACATATTTTGCTTGTGCAAATTTATGTGGATGATATTATTTTCGGTTCGACTAATCAACAGATGTGTGATAAGTTCTCAAAGCTGATGCAGAACAAGTTTGAAATGAGCATGATGGGAGAACTTAATTATTTTCTTGGTTTGCAAGTTAGACAGTTGCCTGATGGAATCTTCATCAGCCAAGCAAAATACACAAAGGATCTGTTCAAGAAATTTGGTATGGAAACTAGCTCTACTGCTACAGTTCCAATGTCTACAAGTCTTCGTTTGGATAAAGATGAAGATGGCAAATCAGTAGACATAACCAAATACAGAGGCATTATAGGGTCACTGTTGTATCTAACAGCCAGCAGACCTGATATCATGTACTCTGTTGGGGTCTGTGCAAGATTCCAATCAAACCCCAAAGAATCTCATCTCTTAGCTGCCAAGAGAATATTGAAATATATTAAGGGCACTCAAGAATTGGGATTGTGGTACCCTAGAGAGTCTGGATTTGAGCTTATTGGATATTCAGATTCTGACCTTGCAGGCTGCAAGATTGACAGAAAAAGCACAACAGGTGCCTGTCAGTTCTTAGGTAGTCGTCTGATCTCATGGATGAGTAAGAAACAGACTTCAGTTTCTATATCTACTGCTGAAGCTGAATATATAGCTGCTGGAGCTTGCTGTGCACAAATCTTATGGTTGAAACATCAACTTGAAGATTACAATATCAAAATCAGTGGAATACCAATCTACTGTGACAACACGAGTGCAATTTCACTTACTCAGAATACTACAAGTCATTCAAGGACTAAACATATTGAGATCAAACATCATTTTATTAGAGATCATGTGGAGAAAGGAAACGTCATGATAGAATATGTGTTTACTGAAAATCAGATTGCTGATATCTTCACAAAACCTCTAAGTGAGACAAGGTTTTCAACTCTCAGAGCTGAACTGGGTTTGTTAAAATTAGATGCATAAGCTGAGGGGGAACTCATCAGAAGACTAGAGTTCAACAGCTTACTCATCTCACTTATCTTCAAGGATTAACTTTCAACAGACTAGTTAACTTATGAATTCTTAAACTCAGGGGGAACGTGTAAGACTAGCGGTACTTCTGAATTAAAGATGAAATTTGTTAATGACAGTTAGTTGAAGTTATGTTTTCAACAGAAGACTTAACTATCGAAGATCAAGAGTATTTTATCTAGCTGGATTGACAAACAGCTGAGGAATGTTATCAGCTATCGGCATTCTCTGATAACAGCATTGTCATCAGGACAGTAGTCCATCAGATAAGTGTTTATTATACTCATCTGATTACTTAAATAAAAGCGAGATGTGCAAAACGTTTTATTCAAAACACGCTTTTATAAATAGCTGTCGGGCGGTACATCTTCCCGCTCTTCAGTAAAATATCTTTGGAATTTGAAAGGTCGTAACAGAAGCCACACGATCATCACTGAAAGAAAAACGGATCTAACGGTTGGCGGTTATCACGGAAACCGACATACCCCAACTCTATAAATTCTCATCTGATCAGTTGAGTCGTTCTTTACGCACCCTAAATATTCAAAAGTACTAGTGAGAATTTTGAGCAATTTTTCTGCAAAAACTCTCTCTGTTTTCTTTCTAACTTCTACAGATCTGAAATGGCTGCTGAAGGCATGTATCTCGTGTATGGTTCCTACTACCAATCCGGTACGGATCTGATGAAAGAACTGCTCGAAAAGTTCAAAGCTGCTTCGTTGGTGAACTTCATGGAATACCACGAAGGAGTTATCTGGACTGACCAAGTGATGGAGTACTACAACACAGCGAAAGCTGACTACAACTCACTGGAGATTAAGGCTACAGTGGGAGACAAATCTATCACCATCACTCCTGCTGTTCTTCATGAGACGTTTGGGCTTCCCAACAGTGGAAGACATGACGTCACTATACTGATGGAGGACAAGCACCAACAGTTCTGGGCGATCTGCGCCAAAGAGGGAGAAGTGTTTTCTGGAAACATAAGGAAGAAGCAACTGAGGGATGAATATCAGCGGATGGCTGATATGGTATCAAAACTGATTGAAAATTGCACTTTCTCATTGGATGCTGTTACAATGAAGAGGTTCAGCATCATGGCTGCCATTTACTATGGAATGGAAGTCAACTGGTCCATCATAGTATGGTACATCTTAGCTGATTTCCTGGATGACAAGAAAGGAAAGGGTCCTCACACCAACCACAGGATTACTATCAGTTACCTGCTATCCAAACTGGGTTGTACTATGACGAACGGCAAAGAGATTCACAAGTCTAAGGCCATGAACAAATATCTGCCGGTTCTGAAGAGGAAGGCTGATGAGCCTGAGGAAGCTGATGATGAGGGACAGAAGGAAGTCCCTGCCAAAAGACCAAGAAGATTAGTCAAAACAGCTAGCCTGGCTGTTGAGATTAAAAAGAAGAAGGCTGCTGATGCGCCTAAAAAGAAAGAAGCAAAGCAGATGGAGAAAGTGACTTCTGCTACTGAAGCCACTAAGATCATTGAGAATATAATTGCTGATGTAAGGACTGGATCCCCTGCATCACCATCAAGAACTCCATCAGCAGAGAAGCCTGCTGAAAGTGTCTCTAAAAGAACGAGGAGCCAACAAAGAGATACAGCTGCTTCAAACTATCGTGAAGGAAGAACCAAGAAGTCTGCAAGGAAGCAGATGTCCTTCATAGAGAAAGATACTGAGTTGGTGGACTTGGTGAGATCAAGTCCAGAATCTGCTGAGAGACCAGTTGAAGCTGTTGAAGCTTCTACTGCTAACAAAGCTGATGAGCAACAGATTACTCAATCTGCACCAACTGCTGAGGCTGCTCAACCTCAACAAGATCCAGATGTTCAAATCATACATCCTATAGCTGCTGATCCCATATCATCTGTTGGACCAGCCCCTGCTGATAAAGGCAAAAGAAAATTGGTGCTAAGGAAAAAGAAAGTTTCCAAAGCTGATAAGAAAGCAAGGGAGGAGGCAGAACAAAGGAAACAAGATGAAATGGAAGAGAAGAAAGCACTTGAGCTAAGCAAAGCTCAAGAAGCTAAGGATGAGGCCAGGAGAAGAATGTCTGAAGCAGAGAGAAAAGCTGCTGAAGATGCTGAACTGGCTATGGTGATTGAAAAGAGCAAGACTGATGCCTATGGACCTGTCCATGGTGGTGGCATCAAGATTGGAGAAGGCAAGAATGAAGAAGAAGACAAGAAAAAGATCTTACTGCCTGCCCCTAAAGTCAAGTCCAAGGATAAATTTGAAGTCAGAAAAGCATTTGAGATAGTATATGCTGATAAGGAGCTTTTCAAGCAGTTTGAGAAGTCTCTAGCTTACTATGATCAAAAGCTAATGTTAAGGACTCTGTTCAACCAGGAGAAACCAAGATACATCAGTTGGAGAGACAACAGGTTGAATAAGTCAATAGCAGAACTTCAAAGCATGAAGGAGTTGGTTGATGAAGAACGTTGGGTTCTGACTTGGCTGAAGACAAACTCCATTCAAAAGGCCCTTGATCCCAGCTATGTAAGAGATGTCATGCATAGTTATGCAAAAGGCTTTGCATTGGAGGAGGCCAAGAAAATTAAAAGCACTTTGCCTGAGAAGAAGAAAAAGTCTGAAGATGCTACTGAAAGAGCAATTAAATTTGCTACTATGGCTGCCCTGAAGAGATGGGCTAAAAAGTCAAAATATCAGCAAGGCTGTTCAAGTGACTTGCCACTGCTGCCAAGCATCCAGCAAATCATTTTTGGCAAGATTAGACAGACAACATGCTTCAATGATGATGGAACCATCACTAATCTGTTCTACGACGACGTTACTGATGAACATAAAGCTGCGGACAAGCCTGAAGTCAAGCCTGCTGATCAAACTGTTGAAGACAAGTCTGCTGATCAGACTGCTGATAAGTCTGCTGACCAGCATGAAGACAAGTCTGCTGAACAGGCCACTGACAAGTCTGCTGAAAAGATTGCTGATGAACCCTTAGCCATTGAGTGGAAAGCTGAGGATTCTGAAGATCATCAGGATGTGAAGATGGAAGAAGTTCCTGTCCACCAGGAAAATGAAGAAAAGGATGAAGCTGCTGCTTCTACTTCATCAGGTGATGAACACTCATCACTGATGGAAGCTTTCCAGATGTTGATGGAAGATTCTCTAAGGGAACTGGAAGAGAAGCATCAAAAGCAGCTGTTGAAGGTTAAAGAGGAGCTGAAGACAGAGCTTAAGGAAGAATTGACAGAATCAAATAGACTTCAGCTGGAATCTGTGCAACAGTCTACAGAAAATATCATCTAGACTGAAATCACAAGTATTCCTATTCCTCAAGATCATTCATTGCAGTTAGTGAACAGCTTAAATGAAATGAACAGAAACGTGGAGGATGTGAAGAGTGATGTAAATCATCTTCATGCTGCACTTCAAAGAGCTGAACACAAGATCGCTGATCTGACTGCAACCTTCATCAAAGTCAGTGAAGAAGAAAAGGAAGTCAATCTAGGGTTGCTGAATGAAGTGGGAAATGTTGTACAATCCGTACAAGATGAAATTGCAACTGTCAACCTGAATATTGACTACTTCAATGACAAGACTGACATCATCAGCACTGATATTCATAATCTTACAGCTAGTCACGATGTTGTCAATCAGAATCTCAAGGCTTTATGTGCAGGAGTAAAGATTCCAACAGTTGCGCTCAACCCTGCTGTTGCACCTTCTGATGTCATCAAAACTGATGATGACAAAAAGGGGGAAGATAAAAGGGAAGAAACAGCTAAGGAACCTGCTGCTGAAGAAACAGCTAAGGAACCTGCTGCTGAAGAAACAACTAAGGAAACTGCTGCTGAAACTATTGAAGCCAAGGAAACTGAAGACACGGCTGACAAGACTGAAGAAAATCTTGGAAAGGTAGAAGAAGAAGAAAAGATTGAAAAAGAAACTACCAAGTACAAGGAGACTGAATCTGCCAAGAAAGCAATGGAGCTGATCAGAGAACAGCAACTTAAAGAGAAGATGGAAGCTGCCAAAGCAATCTTGGAAGAAGAAGCTGATGAAGACGAAGATGACGAAGAGTCATCCTATGAGTATGTAGAAGAGCTTGAAGGATCAGATGAAGAAGCTGATAGTTAGAAATTTTAAATTCATTGTAATCAGTTAACTTCTATCTATTCTTCAGAAATCTCATCTGATGAACTTGTACCCTGTAACTCTTTTTCAATATTAATGAAAAGTCAAGTTCAATCCAATAAACTTTTTCTATCTCAGAAAATTTTGAGGATTACATTCTTTAGCTTAGGTATTTAACAGGTACTTAGCTGAAGTTTTGTCATCATCAAAAAGGGGGAAATTGTTGGATAAGGATGAAGATGAAGGCTCTGAAGACAATTTGTAAAGGGAGGTTTTGAAGAATTCCAAAACTTCAGAAATTGGCTAAGTATGGAGTAACTTAGCTGATGATCCCTTAGAAGAAATTTTGACTAAGTAAAGAAGACATCAGAAGAGTCAAAAGTTTCAAGGTCCAAGACTTCTGATCTGCTGAAGTAAAGTTATCAGACTGATGAAGATCAGCCGACTCAAATCAGATTTGTTCAAGTTTGAGATCAGCCGAGTTCGCCATCAGACATGTACTTTCGTCAGCCAAGTGAAGAAGATCATGAAGTATTCCCAACGGTAATAAATGCCCCTTGGAGTAATAAATGCTGAAGTACAAGGTTATTAAAGACAAATGATTGAAGAAATGCTTCGCATCAGCTGGGTGCAATTAATGCTGCATTTAATGCTGCCTGCAGAATAGTACTGTTCATAGTACGGACAGACTGCAAAAGAGCCGTTCGCGGATTTTAAGGACCAGTACTCGAGGAATTTGAATTTTGTCTCTCTTCAACGGACATCTTTCTATCCTCAAGTATAAATAGCTGAAAGAGACGAAGAAGAAGCAAGCAACACACTTTCTGAGAGAAATTTCCGAAGCAAAATTCTTTAAGTCTCAAGAACAGCTCACTCATCAGCTGAGTCATTTGTTGACGAAAGCAGAGTTGAAGAATCAAGAAAAATACATCTTCTGAGTGATTTTGTAAACAAGAGTGTTGTGCGGAGTTGTGATCCATCTTTGTGAGTGATCAAACTTCAGAGAATAGGTCTTCTGTGTGATTTCCTATTGCGAACTTGTGGTCGTTTCATTTGTTGTTCGACGCAAGCAGAGTATACTGTAAACTTTGTGATTATAGTATAACCCAAGATCTGTGTGACTTGGAAGAGTGGACTAAAGGATATTCAAATCCATATAACCACTATAAAAATTACTTGTGTTTTTACATTGCTTTTAAAATCTGCATATTGTCTGTTTGTATAAAAACACATTTAAGTTAACTGTTTGAAAAAGAGTTAAAAATGAGTTTATAAAACTGGGGAAACATTTTTCAAACTACTAAGACTACTTGTGAAAAACACTTTGAAAATCCACTGCAAGTACTCTAAGTATTAAAACTGATTTTAGGAAATCAGCTAAGTATTAATCAGACGAGTGGTCAACAAGACTGTTCAAAGATTTGTTCGCGAACAGAACTGTTAATAACTAATCTGATCAGCTTAGTCTGTTCAGTTAAGAGCAAAAGTTTTAAAGTTAAAATTGAGAAAATTTTTAAAGAGGTTTATTCACTCCCCCCCCCCCCCTCTAAACCTCTTCTGACCACTTGGGACCAACACCAACCATACATTTGTACATAAAATTTTTCATCTCTTTGCGCTTGTTCTCAGTTTGCACGCGACGAAGTTTATCTTTCATCTTTTCGATGCGCTGGCTGGTGAAAGTTACTTGATTCACCTGTTTTTTAGTTTTTTCCATCTCTGGAAGCTCTTCGTAACGAGATAACAATGTTGTGGTGCATTCTGGCGATGGCCAGACCACCGGTTGACTTTCATACTGGCTGTATATGAGGGCACATGCATCTACACCGCAAAGGGTGCTGAGTTCCTCCACCTTTTTAATAATGCCCTTCTTTCTTTTCTCGAAAGAAATTTTTCTTTCTGAGTTGTTGGACATGAATTTGAGGATAACTTTCCTTCTTGTCATTTTAGAAAAAGGAAAATTTCTTTCTTGAAAATATGAGAATTGGGAATGTATAAGAGTGTATATGAACGTATGTATTGTGTTTGTATATATAGATAATCGAAGAGATATGAGTAATTATATTTCGAGAATTTTGAGTTGTATATTATCATTGTCCGAGTTGTTTGAATTAATAATATCATGTATTTGGATAACAACTATATTATTCAACAATAATTTCTGGTATTGGTTTTCTAACTTTGGATGTTTGTAAGATTGTACTTACCTAATTGTGATATTATAATGATAACAAAATTTATTTTTTAAATTTGAAATTATTTTAATTTTATTTAGTCGATTTGGTCTCTAATTGGGAACGATTGTAATGGTTATAAATCACAATAATAATTTTTTTCTAATCAATATTTTTTTGTGACATACATGCAAAAATAATATACATGTTATGTTGTGATACATACAGACATTCATACATATATATATATATATATATATATATATATATATATATATATATATATATATATATATGACTTCAAATACCAACATATAAATTTATCAAAATTTCATGAAAGGTAGGCTTATAATCCAACCAACAAACGAGGTATATTTTAATTTTAAGGCAAGCTAAGTCGAACATTAGCTTAATTATTAAGTACTATTTAATTCTAATTATTATATTAATCCAAATTGAGAATCAAATTTAAGGAAAATATTTTCTATATTAGTTTGTGTTTGATGCCAAAATTCTGGTCTATATATAAATATCTCGTAACAATACAATTAGTGACCATTTATAGAAATTTCAGCCCACAAAGAGAATAAAATTTAAGAGTTAGTAGACATGAATTAACTGCAATTAATTGACAGTTCCAAAACGTATAAAATTCTATGCATCTCTAAAATCACAGATCAAATATGCCCATATTTGTTATGCAACAACCTCCAACTCTAAATTCTTCCACATGTCCCTCAAATGTTAGCCCTTTTGTCTTCGTCGAGATGAGCGGTCTAATTTTTGTTTGTGTTATGTGCGGTCTAATTTTACAATTTATATAAATTACTAATCTTTATTTGTATTTGCACGTCATACAAGTGAGGTTGAATCGCATGTTCTATTTATGGAGATAGCTCATCATTACTTCTTTCCTTGTTCAAATATTTGTCAATCTTTCATCAATTGGAAGAAAAATAAAGGATTTGCATGCTTGACCGCATAGCAACTTTGTGAGCATGAGTACATATATGTGTCTTACTGCACTTGTCTGTATTATGTACGATATGTTACTTCCTACCTTTATTTTTTCAATTGAGCTACGTGTATGACATGCAGATGCATATGAAATGGTACTCTATAGGAATCACTTGTAATGATTTTATGTCAACAACTAATAGATTACGAGGTTATTTATTGCAAATAATTACTCTAAGTTGATTGAAACAAGCCACATTATAAAATGAGAAAAACGCACTTCAACCCCCTTCCCCCCAAGTTACATGATTTGGCACATTAGCACCATGAAGTACAAAATAAGCATTTTACCCACTAAACTATTAAACTGAGTTGTGCATCCCCCCTCGGACGATTTAAGCTTATTTTGCTAGATGAACATATATGTGCAGTTGACATGAGATTTATACGGGTAAATTTGTAACGACATTTTTTACCCGCACATGCATTTTTTCTCCACTTATGAGTAAAATCTCCATTTTTGAGTAAGAGCTGTTGTGACTACTTTACCCTTAAATAACACTTGTTATATGCATATATACATTTTCCGGCGAACAAAAATGGCTTAAAATTATTTTTAGGGGTGATGTGCAACTTATTTTCGATTTCTAGAGTGTAAAGTACTTATTTTGCAATTGTGGCAGGTAAAGTGCTGAAACATGTAACTTTCAAGGGGTAAAATCATATTTCCCTTTTAAACTACTTTATTCATTTGTCACTCTAGCTAGTCATACTTTCCAAATAACAAAAATACTTCTAATATAATCAAAACAACAAAGGAAAGATACAGATGGAAATATAACAACAAGCCTAGATTTGGAACTAGCCATGACAATGCATAACTTTTTTGGTTAACCCAAGACACAATAAAAGCATAACATGCTCGGGTTAACTAATAGTTGAAAAACTAAGAATTGTTGTCAGTTCTGGATCCATCTCCTGAAGTACTAGCCTTATCATTTTCTCCTGCGGTGCTAGCCTTATTATTTATATCATACAAAAAATATGGAGAAAATACAGGACCATCCAACCAGTCTAGCTCATCAACTGGCAACTCACTGAAGTCATCAGCGTTAGTTAATGTATCCCTCATGTCAATTGATTGGTCCTTTTCACCACCAGTCGACGACGTTTCAACCACTGTGTTAGGTGGAGGAACTGTAGGCTCTGCAACCGGTTGATTCGTATGACCAATCTGCAATGATCCCATTCTTAATTTGAGCTCGTTTAAGGTCTCTTCCATGACTGAATTCATTAAAACAGCATTGGAAATATCAAATTCTTCAACTTTTTTCATCCCAACCATACATTTGTACATAAAATTTTTCATCTCTTTGCGCTTGTTCTCAGTTTGCACGCGACGAAGTTTATCTTTCATCTTTTCGATGCGCTGGCTGGTGAAGGTTACTTGATTCACCTGTTTTTTAGTTTTTTCCATCTCTGGAAGCTCTTCGTAACGAGATAACAATGTTGTGGTGCATTCTGGCGATGGCCAGACCACCGGTTGACTTTCATACTGGCTGTATATGAGGGCACATGCATCTACACCGCAAAGGGTGCTGAGTTCCTCCACCTTTTTAATAATGCCCTTCTTTCTTTTCTTGAAAGAAATTTTTCTTTCTGAGTTGTTGGACATGAATTTGAGGATAACTTTCCTTCTTGTCATTTTAGAAAAAGGAAAATTTCTTTCTTGAAAATATGAGAATTGGGAATGTATAAGAGTGTATATGAACGTATGTATTGTGTTTGTATATATAGATAATCGAAGAGATATGAGTAATTATATTTCGAGAATTTTGAGTTGTATATTATCATTGTCCGAGTTGTTTGAATTAATAATATCATGTATTTGGATAACAACTATATTATTCAACAATAATTTCTGGTATTGGTTTTCTAACTTTGGATGTTTGTAAGATTATACTTACCTAATCGTGATATTATAATGATAACAAAATTTATTTTTGAAATTTGAAATTATTTTAATTTTATTTAGTCGATTTGGTCTCTAATTGGGAACGATTGTAATGGTTATAAATCACGATAATAATTTTTTCTAATCAATATTTTTTTGTGACATACATGTAAAAATAATATACATGTTATGTTGTGATACTTACATACATTCATACATACATACATATATATATATATATATATAAATATATATATATATATATATATATATATATATATATATATATATATATATATATATATATATGTATATGACTTAAAATACCAACATATAAATTTATCAAAATTTCATGAAAGGTAGGCTTATGATCCAACCAACAAACGAGGTATATTTTAATTTTAAGGCAAGCTAAGTCGAACATTAGCTTAATTATTAAGTACTATTTAATTCTAATTATTATATTAATCCAAATTGAGAATCAAATTTAAGGAAAATATTTTCTATATTAGTTTGTGTTTGATGCCAAAATTCTGGTCTATATATAAATGTCTCGTAACAATACAATAATTTTAGTGACCATTTATAGAAATTTCAGCCCACAAAGAGAATCAAATTTAAGAGTTAGCAGACATGAATTAATTGGACACAGCTAATCAAAGTCTAATGAAATTCCTTTTACAAGTGTAAAATTTGAGAAATCACTTGTATTAGTATATAGTAACGCAACAACACATGATTCATAAAATTACATGTTCATAATATTGCCTCAATTAAAATGATTATCATAATATAACAATATTTACACAATTAATGATGTATGTATAACTTCATTCCACTCATCCAAACTACCAATATTAGTTAGGACAATTTAAAAATAATAGTTAATTGATTTAATTAATTAGTCGATGTCACAAATCATTCTACATTTATCATTGTTTAGTTGAATATCAATCAACAATTTAATATTGTTTTGTATAAAGCTTAATTCAACTGCATTTGCTAAAGAGACTTTCCCTTTAATGTTGTTAATCTCCAATATTGTACGACCTAACACTTTCAAATCATATGCAATGAAATATTGTGAAATCAATTAGAATATGTGCTTAAATTTTTTTTTTTTTTTTTTTTTGTTATTAAAGAACAAAGATTCTCATTAGATTTCATTGTTTAACATAAAAAACTTATCAAAAATCTTTTGCTCGTATTATGCCATTAGTCATGATCGTCATTATTGCGCGTGCATATCATACACGTGGGGCTGATAGTAACTATGTAATGTACATATATACAATCCACTCAATGAGTTTGAAAAGGCTCGTTTTTCTTATTTACGGAAAAAACTGGCCCACCATTTACTCAAAACCAGTCAAAGGACTTTGAACCGATTAAAAAATTAAAATAACTATCGTCAAGTAAAAAATTCAAAGGAGTTTCCAGCTCTCATTGCATAAATTGTTTGTTCGCAACATAACATTCTTGCATCCTCCAACACGTGTCTTTCTTGTTGATCAAAAAGTCAGTTGCTCCATTATTACTGTATTCTATTTTAGCTACGTGTGTGACTTACAAACGCGTAAGAAATAATACTTTATAGAGAGTAGTTGTAATTACAAGTTTATTAATGCGACATGACGTTCTTAGTTAATTGACACAATTCACATTTTATAATCATATATTTATTATTATTGTAGCCAAGTATAAGGACAAATCATATTTTTGTCCTCTATATTGGTCATCCTTGATATTTTTTGTCCACCATAAAAAAAAATCCCTCTCACCCCTCTTACTAATTATGTGTTTCACTTTCATGTTTCCGACCAACATTAGGACGAATTAATGTAATTTGCCCTGCACATGACAAATTCTGATGGCCTTCTCGTACATTTAAAAAAAATTGAATTTAATGAAAATATTTTTCCCTAGATCTTTGTCCAACAATGGTTGCCATGATAGACAAACTTTAATAAGAACGGGCTTTGGATTTCGGTGCTTGCGCTAGAGAAATAAGAAGCATGAGAAAATAAAGGTAGGAAAAGAGAGAATTTACGATGAGAGATTATAGATTTTAAGATACATTTTCCATTAAAATGAACAGAGTTACAACTTCCCCAGTTAAACATACTGAAGAAAATAAAATAACTGCAATTAATTGACAGTTCCAAAACGTATAAAATTCTATGCATCTCTAAAATCACAGATCAAATATGCCCATATTTGTTATGCAACAACCTCCAACTCTAAATTCTTCCACATGTCCCTAAAATGTTAGCCCTTTTGTCTTCGCCGAGATGAGCGGTCTAATTTTTGTTTGTGTTATGTGCGGTCGAATTTTACAATTTATATAAATTACTAATCTTTATTTGTATTTGCACGTCATACAAGTGAGGTTGAATCGCATGTTCTATTTATGGAGATAGCTCATCATTACTTCTTTCCTTGTTCAAATATTTGTCAATCTTTCATCAATTGGAAGAAAAATAAAGGATTTGCATGCTTGACCGCATAGCAACTTTGTTAGCATGAGTGCATATATGTGTCTTACTGCACTTGTCTGTATTATGTACGATATGTTACTTCCTACCTTTATTTTTTCAATTGAGCTACGTGTATGACATGCAGATGCATATGAAATGGTACTCTATAGGAATCACTTATAATGATTTTATGTCAACAACTAATAGATTACGAGGTTATTTATTGCAAATAATTACTCTAAGTTGATTGAAACAAGCCACATTTTAAAATGAGAAAAACGCACTTCAACCCCCTTCCCCCCAAGTTACATGATTTGGCACATTAGCACCATGAAGTACAAAATAAGCATTTTACCTACTAAACTATTAAACTGAGTTGTGCATTCCCCCTCGGACGATTTAAGCTAATTTTGCTAGATGAACATATATATGCAGTTGACATGAGATTTATACGGGTAAATTAGTAACGACATTTTTTACCCGCACATGCATTTTTTCTCCACTTATGAGTAAAATCTCCATTTTTGAGTAAGAGCTGTTGTGACTACTCTACCCTTAAATAACACTTGTTATATGCATATATACATTTTCCGGCGAACAAAAATGGCTTAAAATTATTTTTAGGGGTGATGTGCAACTTATTTTCGAATTCTAGAGTGTAAAGTACTTATTTTGCAATTGTGGCAGGTAAAGTGCTGAAACATGTAACTTTCAAGGGGTAAAATCATATTTCCCTTTTAAACTACTTTATTCATTTGTCACTCTAGCTAGTTATACTTTCCAAATAACACAAATACTTCTAATATAATCAAAACAACAAAGGAAAGATACAGATGGAAATATAACAACAAGCCTAGATTTGGAACTAGCCATGACAATGCATAACTTTTTTGGTTAACCCAAGACACAATAAAAGCATAACATGCTCGGGTTAACTAATAGTTGAAAAACTAAGAATTGTTGTCAGTTCTGGATCCAGCTCCTGAAGTACTAGCCTTATCATTTTCTCCTGCGGTGCTAGCCTTATTATTTATATCATACAAAAAATATGGAGAAAATACAGGACCATCCAACCAGTCTAGCTCATCAACTGGCAACTCATTGAAGTCATCAGCGTTAGTTAATGTATCCCTCATGTCCAACCATACATTTGTACATAAAATTTTTCATCTCTTTGCGCTTGTTCTCAGTTTGCACGCGACGAAGTTTATCTTTCATCTTTTCGATGCGCTGGCTGGTGTAGGTTACTTGATTCACCTGTTTTTTAGTTTTTTCCATCTCTGGAAGCTCTTCGTAACGAGATAACAATGTTGTGGTGCATTCTGGCGATGGCCAGACCACGGCTGACTTTCATACTGGCTGTATATGAGGGCACATTCATCTACACCGCAAAGGGTGTTGAGTTCCTCCACCTTTTTAATAATGCCCTTCTTTCTTTTCTTGAAAGAAATTTTTCTTTCTGAGTTGTTGGACATGAATTTGAGGATAACTTTCCTTCTTGTCATTTTAGAAAAAGGAAAATTTCTTTCTTGAAAATATGAGAATTGGGAATGTATAAGAGTGTATATGAACGTATGTATTGTGTTTGTATATATAGATAATCGAAGAGATATGAGTAATTATATTTCGAGAATTTTGAGTTGTATATTATCATTGTCGGAGTTGTTTGAATTAATAATATCATGTATTTGGATAACAACTATATTATTCAACAATAATTTCTGGTATTGGTTTTCTAACTTTGGATGTTTGTAAGATTGTACTTACCTAATTGTGATATTATAATGATAACAAAATTTATTTTTGAAATTTGAAATTATTTTAATTTTATTTAGTCGATTTGGTCTCTAATTGGGAACGATTGTGATGGTTATAAATCACAATAATAATTTTTTCTAATCAATATTTTTTTGTGACATACATGCAAAAATAATATACATGTTATGTTGTTACACATACAGACATTCATACATACATATATATATATATATATATATATATATATATATATGACTTCAAATACCAACATATAAATTTATCAAAATTTCATGAAAGGTAGGCTTATGATCCAACCAACAAACGAGGTATATTTTAATTTTAAGGCAAGCTAAGTCGAACATTAGCTTAATTATTAAGTACTATTTAATTCTAATTATTATAATAATCCAAATTGAGAATCAAATTTAAGGAAAATATTTTCTATATTAGTTTGTGTTTGATGCCGAAATTCTGGTCTATATATATATGTCTCGTAACAATACAATAATTTTATTGACCATTTATAGAAATTTCAGCCCACAAAGAGAATCAAATTTAAGAGTTAGTAGACATGAATTAATTGGACACAGCTAATTAAAGTCTAATGAAATTCCTTTTACAAGTGTAAAATTTGAGAAATCACTTGTATTAGTATATAGTAATGCAACAACACATGATTCATAAAATTACATGTTCATAATATTGCCTCAATTAAAATGATTATCATAATATAACAATATTTACACAATTAATGATGTATGTATAACTTCATTCCACTTATCCAAACTACTAATATTAGTTAGGACAATTGAAAAATAATAGTTAATTGATTTAATTAATTAGTCGATGTCACAAATCATTCTACATTTATCATTGTTTAGTTGAATATCAATCAACAATTTAATATTGTTTTGTATAAAGCTTAATTCAACTGCATTTGCTAAAGAGACTTTCCCTTTAATGTTGTCAATCTTCAATATTGTACGACCTAACACTTTCAAATCATATGCAATGAAATATTGTGAAATCAATTAGAATACGTGCTTAAATTTTTTTTTTTTTGTTATTAAAGAACAAAGATTCTCATTAGATTTCATTGTTTAACATAAAAAACTTATCAAATATCTTTCGCTCGTATTATGCCATTAGTCATGATCGTCATTATTGCGCGTGCATGTCATACACGTGGGGCTGATAGTAACTATGTAATGTACATATATACAATCCACTCAATGAGTTTGAAAAGGCTCGTTTTTCTTATTTACGGAAAAAACATGACCACAATTTACTCAAAACCAGTCAAAGGACTTTGAACCGATTAAAAAAAATTAAAATAACTATCGTCAAGTAAAAAATTCAAAGGAGTTTCAAGCTCTCATTGCATAAATTGTTTGTGCGCAACATAACATTCTTGCATCCTCCAACACGTGTCTTTCTTGTTGATCAAAAAGTCAGTTGCTCCATTATTACTGTATTCTGTTTGAGCTACGTGTGTGACATACAAACGCGTAAGAAATAATACTTTATACAGAGTAGTTGTAATTACAAGTTTATTAATGCGACATGACGTTCTTAGTTAATTGACACAATTCACATTTTTTAATCATATATTTATTATTATTGTAGCCAAGTATACGGACAAATCATACTTTTTGTCCTCTATATTGGTCATCCTTGATATTTTTTGTCCACCATAAAAAAAATCCCTCTCACCCCTCTTACTAATTATGTGTTTCACTTTCATGTTTCCGACATTAGGACGAATCAATGTCATTTGCCCTGCACATGACAAATTCTGATGGCCTTCTCGTACATTTAAAAAAAATTGAATTTAAAGAAAATATTTTTCACTTGATCTTTGTCCAACAATGGTTGCCATGATAGACAAACTTTAATAAGAACGGGCTTTGGATTTCGGTGCTTGCGATAGAGAAATAAGAAGCATGAGAA
This sequence comes from Penstemon barbatus, assembly GCA_003313485.2. NCBI lineage: Eukaryota > Viridiplantae > Streptophyta > Magnoliopsida > Lamiales > Plantaginaceae > Penstemon > Penstemon barbatus. The sequence continues at coordinate 87,396,820 of CM064883.1, read as the reverse complement.
AATAAATGTAGGAAAAGAGAGAATTTACGATGAGAGATTATAGATTTTAAGATACATTTTCCATTAAAATGAACCGAGTTACAACTTCCCCAGTTAAACATACTGAAGAAAATAAAATAACTGCAATTAATTGACCGTTCCAAAACGTATAAAATTCTATGCATCTCTAAAATCACAGATCAAATATGCCCATATTTGTTATGCAACAACCTCCAACTCTAAATTCTTCCACATGTCCCTCAAATGTTAGCCCTTTTGTCTTCGCCGATATGAGAGGTCTAATTTTTGTTTGTGTTATGTGCGGTCTAATTTTACAATTTATATATATTACTAATCTTTATTTGTATTTGCACGTCATACAAGTGAGGTTGAATCGCATGTTCTATTTATGGTTCCTTGTTCAAATATTTGTCAATCATTCATCAATTGGAAGAAAAATAAAGGATTTACATGCTTGACCGCATAGCAACTTTGTGAGCATTAGTGCATATATGTTTCTAACTGCACTTGTCTGTATTATGTATGATATGTTACTACCTACCTTTATTTTTTCAATTGAGCTACGTGTATGACATGCAGATGCATATGAAATGGTACTCTATAGGAATCACTTGTAATGATTTTATGTCAACAACTAATAGATTACGAGGTTATTTATTGCAAATAATTACTCTAAGTTGACTGAAACAAGCCACATTTTAAAATGAGAAAAACGCACTTCAACCCCCTTCCCCCCAAGTTACATGATTTGGCACATTAGCACCATGAAGTACAAAATAAGAATTTTACCCACTAAACTATTAAACTGAGTTGTGCATTCCCCCTCGGACGATTTAAGCTAATTTTGCTAGATGAACATATATGTGTAGTTGACATGAGATTTATACGGGTAAATTATTTTTAGGGGTGATGTGCAACTTATTTTCGAATTCTAGAGTGTAAAGTACTTATTTTGCAATTGTGGCAGGTAAAGTGCTGAAACATGTAACTTTCAAGGGGTAAAATCATATTTCCCTTTTAAACTACTTTATTCATTTGTCACTCTAGCTAGTTATACTTTCCAAATAACACAAATACTTCTAATATAATCAAAACAACAAAGGAAAGATACAGATGGAAATATAACAACAAGCCTAGATTTGGAACTAGCCATGACAATGCATAACTTTTTTGGTTAACCCAAGACACAATAAAAGCATAACATGCTCGGGTTAACTAATAGTTGAAAAACTAAGAATTGTTGTCAGTTCTGGATCCAGCTCCTGAAGTACTAGCCTTATCATTTTCTCATGCGGTGCTAGCCTTATTATTTATATCATACAAAAAATATGGAGAAAATACAGGACCATCCAACCAGTCTAGCTCATCAACTGGCAACTCACTGAAGTCATCAGCGTTAGTTAATGTATCCCTCATGTCCAATGATTGGTCCTTTTCACCACCAGTCGACAACATTTCAACCACTGTGTTAGGTGGAGGAACTGTAGGCTCTGCAACCGACTGATTCGTATGACCAATCTGCAATGATCCCATTTTTAATTTGAGCTCGTTTAAGGTCTCTTCCATGACTGAATTCATTAAAACAGCATTGGAAATATCAAATTCTTCAACTTTTTTCATCCCAACCATACATTTGTACATAAAATTTTTCATCTCTTTGCGCTTGTTCTCAGTTTGCACGCGACGAAGTTTATCTTTCATCTTTTCGATGCGCTGGCTGGTGAAGGTTACTTGATTCACCTGTTTTTTAGTTTTTTCCATCTCTGGAAGCTCTTCGTAACGAGATAACAATGTTGTGGTGCATTCTGGCGATGGCCACACCACCGGTTGACTTTCATACTGGCTGTATATGAGGGCACATGCATCTACACCGCAAAGGGTGCTGAGTTCCTCCACCTTTTTAATAATGCCCTTCTTTCTTTTCTTGAAAGAAATTTTTCTTTCTGAGTTGTTCGACATGAATTTGAGGATAACTTTCCTTCTTGTCATTTTAGAAAAAGGAAAATTTCTTTCTTGAAAATATGAGAATTGGGAATGTATAAGAGTGTATATGAACGTATGTATTGTGTTTGTATATATAGATAATCGAAGAGATATGAGTAACTATATTTCGAGAATTTTGAGTTGTATATTATCATTGTCCGAGTTGTTTGAATTAATAATATCATGTATTTGGATAACAACTATATTATTCAACAATAATTTCTGATATTGGTTTTCTAACTTTGGATGTTTGTAAGATTGTACTTACCTAATTGTGATATTATAATGATAACAAAATTTATTTTTGAAATTTGAAATTATTTTAATTTTATTTAGTCGATTTGGTCTCTAATTGGGAACGATTGTAATGGTTATAAATCACGATAATAATTTTTTCTAATCAATATTTTTTTGTGACATACATGCAAAAATAATATACATGTTATGTTGTGATACTTACATACATTCATACATACATATATATATATATATATATATATATATATATATATATATATATATATATATATATATATATATATATATGACTTAAAATACCAACATATAAATTTATCAAAATTTCATGAAAGGTAGGCTTATGATCCAACCAACAAACGAGGTATATTTTAATTTTAAGGCAAGCTAAGTCGAACATTAGCTTAATTATTAAGTACTATTTAATTATAATTATTATATTAATCCAAATTGAGAATCAAATTTAAGGAAAATATTTTCTATATTAGTTTGTGTTTGATGCCAAAATTCTGGTCTATATATAAATGTCTCGTAACAATACAATAATTTTAGTGACCATTTATAGAAATTTCAGCCCACAAAGAGAATCAAATTTAAGAGTTAGTAGACACGAATTAATTGGACACAGCTAATTAAAGTCTAATGAAATTCCTTTTACAAGTGTAAAATTTGAGAAATCACTTGTATTAGTATATAGTAACGCAACAACACATGATTCATAAAATTACATGTTCATAATATTGCCTCAATTAAAAGGATTATCATAATATAACAATATTTACACAATTAATGATGCATGTATAACTTCGTTCCACTTATTCAAACTACCAATATTAGTTAGGACAATTTAAAAATAATAGTTAATTGCTTTAATTAATTAGTCGATGTCACAAATCATTCTACATTTATCATTGTTTAGTTGAATATCAATCAACAATTTAATATTGTTTTGCATAAAGCTCAATTCCACTGCATTTGCTAAAGAGACTTTCCCTTTAATGTTGTTAATCTCCAATATTGTACGACCTAACACTTTCAAATCATATGCAATGAAATATTGTGAAATCAATTAGAATACGTGCTTAAATTTTTTTTTTTTTTTTTTGTTATTAAAGAACAAAGATTCTCATTAGATTTCATTGTTTAACATAAAAAACTTATCAAAAATCTTTCGCTAGTATTATGCCATTAGTCATGATCGTCATTATTGCGCGTGCATGTCACACACGTGGGGCTGATAGTAACTATGTAATGTACATATATACAATCCACTCAATGAGTTTGAAAAGGCTCGTTTTTCTTATTTACGGAAAAAACTGGCCCACCATTTACTCAAAACCAGTCAAAGGACTTTGAACCGATTAAAAAAAATTAAAATAACTATCGTCAAGTAAAGAATTCAAAGGAGTTTCAAGCTCTCATTGCATAAATTGTTTGTGCGCAACATAACATTCTTGCATCCTCCAACACGTGTCTTTCTTGTTGATCAAAAAGTCAGTTGCTCCATTATTACTGTAATCTGTTTGAGCTACGTGTGTGACATACAAACGCGTAAGAAATAATACTTTACACATAGTAGTTGTAATTACAAGTTTATTAATGCGACATGACGTTCTTAGTTAATTGACACAATTCATATTTTATAATCATATATTTATTATTATTGTAGCCAAGTATACAGACAAATCATACTTTTTGTCCTCTATATTGGTCATCCTTGATATTTTTTGTCCACCATAAAAAAAATCCTTGAATCGCATGTTCTATTTATGGTTCCTTGTTCAAATATTTGTCAATCTTTCATCAATTGGAAGAAAAATAAAGGATTTACATGCTTGACCGCATAGCAACTTTGTGAGCATTAGTGCATATATGTTTCTAACTGCACTTGTCTGTATTATGTATGATATGTTACTCCCTACCTTTATTTTTTCAATTGAGCTACGTGTATTACATGCAGATGCATATGAAATGGTACTCTATAGGAATCACTTGTAATGATTTTATGTCAACAACTAATAGATTACGAGGTTATTTACTGCAAATAATTACTGTAAGTTGATTGAAACAAGCCACATTTTAAAATGAGAAAAACGCACTTCAACCCCCTTCCCCCCAAGTTACAAGATTTGGCACATTAGCACCATGAAGTACAAAATAAACATTTTACCCACTAAACTATTAAACTGAGTTGTGCATTACCCCTCAGACGATGTAAGTAAATTTTGCTAGATGAACATATATGTGCAGTTGACATGAGATTTATACGGGTAAATTAGTAACGACATTTTTTACCCGCACATGCATTTTTTCTCCACTTATGAGTAAAATCCCACTTTTTGAGTAAGAGCTGTTGTGACTACTCTGCCCTTAAATAACACTTGTTATATGCATATATACATTTTCCGGCGAACAAAATGGCTTAAAATTTTTGTTAGGGGTTATGTGCAACTTATTTTCGAATTCTAGAGTGTAAAGTACTTATTTTGCAATTGTGGCAGGTAAAGTGCTTAAACATGTAACTTTCGAGGGGTAAAATCATATTTCCCTTTTAAACTACTTTATTCATTTGTCACTCTAGCTAGTTATACTTTCCAAATAACACAAATACTTCTAATATAATCAAAACAACAAAGGAAAGATACAGATGGAAATATAACAACAAGCCTAGATTTGGAACTAGCCATGACAATGCATAACTTTTTTGGTTAACCCAAGACACAATAAAAGCATAACATGCTCGGGTTAACTAATAGTTGAAAAACTAAGAATTGTTGTCAGTTCTGGATCCAGCTCCTGAAGTACTAGCCTTATCATTTTCTCCTGCGGTGCTAGCCTTATTATTTATATCATCTTTTCTATGCGCTGGCTGGTGAAGGTTACTTGATTCACCTGTTTTTTAGTTTTTTCCATCTCTGGAAGCTCTTCGTAACGAGATAACAATGTTGTGGTGCATTCTGGCGATGGCCAGACCACCGGCTGACTTTCATACTGGCTGTATATGAGGGCACATGCATCTACACCGCAAAGGGTGCTGAGTTCCTCCACCTTTTTAATAATGCCCTTCTTTCTTTTCTTGAAAGATAATTTCTGAGTTGTTGAACATGAATTTGAGGGTAACATTCCTTCTTGTCATTTTAGAAAAAGGAAAATTTCTTTCTTGAAAATATGAGAATTGGAAGTGTATAAGAGTGTATATGAACGTATGTATTGTGTTTGTATATATAGATAATCGAAGAGATGTGAGTAATTATATTTCGAGAATTTTGAGTTGTATATTTTCATTGTCCGAGTTGTTTGAATTAATAATATCATGTATTTGGATAACAACTATATTATTCAACAATAATTTCTGGTATTGGTTTTCTAACTTTGGATGTTTGTAAGATTGTACTTACCTAATTGTGATATTATAATGATAACAAAATTTATTTTTGAAATTTGAAATTATTTTAATTTTATTTAGTTGATTTGGTCTCTAAATGGGAACGATTGTAATGGTTATAAATCACAATAATAATTTTTTCTAATCAATATTCTTTTGTGACATACATGCAAAAATAATATACATGTTATGTTGTGATACATACATACATTCATACATACATACATACATACATACATACATACATACATATATATATATATATATATATGACTTCAAATACCAACTTATAAATTTATCAAAATTTCATGAAAGGTAGGCTTATGATCCAACCAACAAACGAGGTATATTTTAATTTTAAGGCAAGCTAAGTCGAACATTAGCTCAATTATTAAGTACTATTTAATTCTACTTATTATATTAATCCAAATTGAGAATCAAATTTAAGGAAAATATTTTCTATATTAGTTTGTGTTTGATGCCAAAATTCTGGTCTATATATAAATGTCTCGTAACAATACAATAATTTTAGTGACCATTTATAGAAATTTCAGCCCACAAAGAGAATCAAATTTAAGAGTTAGTAGACATGAATTAATTGGACACGGCTAATTAAAGTCTAATGAAATTCCTTTTACAAGTGTAAAATTTGAGAAATCACTTGTATTAGTATATAGTAACGCAACAACACATGATTCATAAAATTACATGTTCATAATATTGCCTCAATTAAAATGATTATCATAATATAACAATATTTACACAATTAATGATGTATGTATAACTTCATTCCATTTATCCAAACTACCAATATTAGTTAGGACAATTTAAAAATAATAGTTAATTGATTTAATTAATTAGTCGATGTCACAAATCATTCTACATTTATCATTGTTTAGTTGAATATCAATCAACAATTTAATATTGTTTTGTATAAAGCTTAATTCCACTGCATTTGCTAAAGAGACTTTCCCTTCAATGTTGTTAATCTCCAATATTGTACGACCTAACACTTTCAAATCATATGCAATGAAATATTGTGAAATAAATTAGAATTCGTGCTTAATTTTTTTTTTTTTTTTTTTTTTGTTATTAAAGAACAAAGATTCTCATTAGATTTCATAGTTTAATATAAAAAATGTTGGATAAGGATTAAGATGAAGAACACTGAAGACAATTTTATAAGGGAGGTTTTGATGCATTCCAAAACTTCAAATTGGCTAAGTATGGATTAACTTAGCTGATGATCCCTTATGAAGAATTTTGACTAAGTAAAGAAGACATCAGAAGATTCAAAATCAAGGTCCAAAGACTTGTGATCTGCTTATGGAAAGATATCAGACTGATGAAGATCAGCCGACTCAAATCAGATTTGTTCAAGTTTTAGATCAGCTTAGTTCGCCATCAGACTTGCACTTTCGTCAGCCAAGTGGAAAGGATCATAAAGTCTTCCCAACGGTAATAAATGCCCCTAGGAGTAATAAATGCTGAAGTACAAGGTTATTAATGACAAATGATTGAAGAAATGTTTCGCATCAGCTGGGTGCATTTAATGCTGCCTGCAGAATAGTACTATTGACAGTACGGACAGACTGCAAAAGAGCCGTTTGCGGATTTTAAGGACCAGTACTCGAGGAATTTGAATCTTGTCTCTCTTCAACGGACATTTTTCAAACCTCAAGTATAAATAGCTGAAATAGACGAGAAAAAAACAACAACACATTTTCTGTGAGAATTTTCGAAGCAGAACTCTTTAAGTCTCAAGAACAGCTCACTAATCAGCTTAGTCATTTGTTGACAAAAAGCGAAGTTGAAGAACAAAGCTAAACACATCTTCTGAGTGAATTTGTAAAACAGAGTGTTATGAGAAGTAGACATCCATCTTAGTGAGTGATATTACTTCAGAGAGTAGGATTTCTTTGTGATTTATTACTGCGCACTTACGGCCTGTTCATTTGTTGTTAGGCGTATGCAGAGTATACTGGTTACTTTGTGTTTCTAGTATAACTGATAACGCCGTGAAAACGTCGTTATTACCTATCTCTTTAAGCCCAAAACATCTTGTTTTGATCCGAGTTTTCGTGTGTCTTTGCGTGTTTGTCGCTTCTTTTGCGCTTTTGGCACTTTGCTTGGCCTTTGTTCGGTTTTTATCTTTTTCTTCGTGTTTTGATCGTTTTCTCCGTGATTTGTAGATATTGACATCTTAGAGAAATTCGGAGTTGCGTATCAATGATGCGAGTCGCTCTAACCACCCCGCGAGTCAAGCTTGAGCTTCAAAGGAATTAGAACCCGGTGCGAATATTACAAGAATGTAGATAGCTGCTCACTAGAACATGCATAAATATTTCATGGATGATACAAATGATCTGAGTTTTGGATATATCATAGATGAGTGAGTTAGCTACGCTACGGACTTTACGGATCCGCAATCGGAGTTCGGAATCAGAAGATATGCTGCTCGGAAGAAAATGCGGCAGGGCTGAAAACTCAACCTTACCTTCGGCATAAACCTCGCCGCGGCGAGGTGGAAGCTCGCCGCGGCGAGGTGGTGGCAGAACAAACCATATTACTTACGGCATAAACCTCACCGCGGCGAGGTGGGACCTCGCCGCGGCGAGGTCTGCTCTGTTTTTCTGCGTTTTTGAGGGCCTTTATGTATATAACCTTCCTCCCCACTTGTAATTAGAACCTTCCTTTAGGGATCTTTTGGGCCAAGTTGCTATAGTTTTTGGGGCAATTTAGGCATTGGTGGGTGATAGTTGCTAGGTTATAAGGTTAGAAGTTGGAATTCATTCACAACTCTTGCAACTTACAACAAAATACTTGAAAAAGAAATATCTCTTGCCTCCATCAAAAAGAAGAAGAGTTCTTGCTTGGAGCTTTGGTTGGAAGACTAAAGAAGCTTGAGAGAAGAGTTGTAGTGGCTTCCATTTACATAAGCTTATTCTTGTCCTTATCTTTATCTTGTACTTATGATTTCATTGAATGTAATGAATATTTTGTTTATAAATATGAGTAGCTAAGCATTTAACTCCTAGGTTTTCATGAAACTTTGATGGATCTATGATTGAATGATAAGTTTATGATTGTTGCTATGCTTACATGTGTTTGTTAATCTAGTTTGAGCCTTTGTCAACTTGTGGTTAGGCCAACCATAGGATGAAATGGATTGATCTTTAATGGCTAGATATAGTTTATTAAAGATTAGATTATAAAACTAGATTGTGATTTGATTTTAGGATAGAAATATACCTAGATCATTTCATGTTCTATTAAGATTTGGAAACTAAAGCATCATTTAAGCTTAATCCTTTTAGAAATAAATTGGATTAGTTTACCTTGGTAGGTTCGTACGATATCGAAAGATACGTATGAATAGATTATGAAATCTTGAACAACAAACATAAGTATAGTCGTCAACTTGCGAATCATTCGAGATTGGATAACTCTTAGTGACATGGAAATCTAGGAACCTTTATCTAATCGAATCAACGTATTGTGTTTTTATTTAATTCACTTTTATATGTTCAAACAAACAACAAACCAACTACTTTTAATCACATAAGTTCGCGTAAGATATTAGAATAGATCTTGATAATTATTCGTTAGATTCCTCGTGGGTTCGACACCCTTTACCACTTTATTACTTGAAAGCGACCGTATACTTGCGTTTCTACGCACTCGTATTTGGAGCGTAACAAGTTTTTGGCGCCGTTGCCGGGGAATAGTAACGATTATTGCCAATTTATATTCTTGTTTATCTTAGCTTGAACATATTATTTACCTTGTGATCTTTGTATTCATAGGTGCCTTTCTCTTAGTGTATGCCAAGAGCTTCGTCATCACCCCTAGCTCTTGTTGATCCGGAGATTGAGAGGACTTTTCGAAAGCGAAGAAAAGCAAGGAAAAAGAAGGGTAAATCTCTACCCATGGACGATCAAGGAGTTAACCCGGCTATGGTTAATCCTATAAAAGTTGCTCCCGAAGAACCAAATAATAGGAATCTGCCTATTAATGAGTATGGTACACCTATGTTGAATGAGCTCGGTTCTTGCATCGTTAGACCGACAATTACGGCAACTAACTTTGAGCTTAAGCCAGTCATGTTCAATATGCTCAATGCCGCAGATCAATTTGGAGGTCATTCTAGCGAAGATCCTCACGCTCACTTAAAGAAGTTTATGATGATTAGTGATTCATTCATCATAGCGGGTGTAACAAAGGAGGCGTTGAGGTTGATGCTATTTCCATACTCGTTGAGGGACCTCGCAAAAGATTGGTTGGATTCTCTTCAATCCCAATCTATTAATTCGTGGGAAGATCTAACGGGAAAGTTCTTGAGGAAGTTTTTCCCTCCCCCGAAGACTATAAAATTGAGGAATGACATTCTAGGCTTCCGGCAATTAGATCAAGAATCTTTATATGAAGCTTGGGAGAGATTCAAAGAGTTGTTAAAGAAGTGTCAACACCACGGCATAGCAGAGTATATTTTGATGCAAACATTTTATAATGGTTTGCACGGGCCTACTAGAGCTCTCGTTGATGCCACTGCGGGTGGTACTATGCTTTCCAAGTCCTACGATGAATCGTGGGAAATTCTTGACACCATGGCTTATAACAATCATTCATGGACGTCCGAGAGAGGAACTTCCGCTAAATCTACGCCGGGAAGGCTCGAATTGGATGCAATTACGGCATTAAGTGCCCAAATGGCGATCTTGAGCAACAAAGTAGACAAGCTTGGCCAAAAGCCGGAAGTGGTACAACAAGTACAATCTATGCCGCCAAGTTGTGTGACATGTGGGGGAGCTCATACTTATGATATGTGTCCCGGAAATCCCGAGGCGGTGAATTACCTTGGGAACAATTATCGAAATAATCAAGGACATGCCCCCTATCAAAACAACAACTATATTCCTCATTGGCAAAAGCACCCAAATTTCTCTTGGAGTAATCCCAACAATGCCCAACAACAACCACCATATCAAGGAGGTCATCAATCCTCCGCTCCACCCGGATTTCAAGATAGACAAAAGCAACCCTTAGAGTCAAAGCCTTCGTGGGAAGATGCATTTGGTGATTTCATGAAACATACCACCAAATATATGGTAGCCAATGACTCTAAGTTGCAAGATGTTTTCAAAAATCAACAAGAATTCTCAAGACATCAACAAGATTTCTCAAGAAGCCAACAAGAACATTCGGTAGCTTTGAGAAATCTTCAAACTCAAATGGGGCAAGTCTCACAAGCTTTAAGTGTGAGACCTCAAGGAGCTTTGCCAAGTACAACCGAGTCACCTAATCAAGGCACGAATGAACATTGCAAAGCTATTTCTTTGAGGAATGGAAAGAGGTATGAAGGTCCGGCTATGCCTAATGAAAATCCAATGGAAGCCGAGGAGACTCAAGGTGGAAGTAAGGAGTCATTGGTTGAAGAAGTGGAGTTGGAAAAGGAGGTATCTAAAGAACCAATCATTTCAACGCCAATTCCGGCAAGTATTCCAACTCCTCTGTTCCCTCAAAGATTTCAAAAGAAAAAGGATGACAAGCAATTTGAAAAATTCTTAAATATCTTGAAGCAATTGCACATAAACATCCCTCTTGTGGAAGCTTTTGAGCAAATGCCAAAGTACGTCAAGTTTATGAAAGACGTGCTATCAAAGAAAAGAAGATTGGGGGAATTTGAAACGGTTGCACTAACCGAGGAATGTAGTGCTATCTTGCAAAACAAATTACCTCCAAAGCTCAAGGACCCGGGGAGTTTCACTATCCCGTGTACTATTGGTGATAAGTATTTTGGAAGAGCTCTTTGTGATTTGGGAGCTAGCATTAATCTTATGCCCAAATCTATCTTTCAAAAGCTTGGAATCGGAGAAGCAAGGCCTACTACGGTTTCTTTGCAACTTGCCGACCGTTCCATCACTTATCCAGAAGGAAAAATCGACGATGTCTTGGTAAGAGTTGATAAATTCATTTTCCCCGTCGATTTTATTGTTCTTGATTATGAGGCGGATGTCAATGTACCTATCATACTTGGGAGACCATTTTTAGCTACGGGTAGAGCTTTGATTGATGTACAAAAAGGTGAACTTACCATGAGAGTACATGATGAAGAAGTAAAATTCGATGTCTTTAATGCTATGAGATACCCGGATGACGAGGAAGAGTGTTCTTCCGTTTGTATGATTGATTCATTGGTGGCTAGTACATTTGAAGAGAATCACTATGAGAATTTAATCGAAGTAGCTATCTTGAATAAACTTGATGAAGAAATCGAGGAAATGGCTCAAGTAATCTCACAATTGGAAGCTAATTCGGTTGGAGAGAATTATAGAAGAAGATTTGAATCTCTTGACTTGCCGCTATCAAACCCCAAGCCATTGAAATCTTCTATTGAGGAACCTCCAATCTTAGAGTTGAAACCACTTCCATCTCATTTGAACTATGCTTATTTGGGAGAGTCTTCTACCTTGCCGGTTATTATTGCGGCGGACTTAACGGAGACTCAAAGGGAGAAATTGTTGAGAGTTCTCAAGTGTCATAAGAAAGCCATCGGGTGGACTATTGCCGACATCAAAGGGATTAGTCCCACCTTTTGCATGCATAAGATCAACTTGGAGGACAATTTCAAGGAGTCCGTTGAGCACCAAAGAAGATTGAATCCAATTATGAAAGAGGTGGTCAAAAAGGAAATAATCAAGTGGTTGGATTCCGGAATCGTTTTTCCTATTTCCGATAGCAAATGGGTGAGTCCGGTGCAATGTGTTCCAAAGAAGAGTGGAATGACGGTGATAACCAATGAAAAGAACGAGTTAATACCTTCAAGAACGGTTACCGGGTGGAGAGTATGCATGGACTACCGAAAACTGAACCAAAATACGAAGAAAGATCATTTTCCGTTGCCTTTCATTGATCAAATGTTGGATAGACTAGCGGGAAGAGCTTTCTATTGCTTTTTGGATGGATATTCGGGTTTCAATCAAATCGTCATCGCCCCTGCGGATCAAGAGAAAACAACTTTCACATGTCCGTATGGTACGTTTGCTTTTAGAAGAATGCCTTTCGGCTTGTGTAATGCTCCCGCTACTTTTCAAAGGTGTATGATGGCTATCTTCACCGATATGATCGAGAAGTTCGTAGAAGTCTTCATGGATGACTTTTCTATCTTTGGGGATTCATTTGATGAATGCTTGGGTAATCTAAGCAAAGTACTTCAAAGGTGCGAAGAAACGAACTTGGTATTGAATTGGGAGAAGTGCCATTTTATGGTTAAAGAGGGCATCGTCTTGGGTCATAAGATCTCAAGCAAAGGTATCGAGGTAGACAGAGCAAAAATTGAAGCAATAGAGAAGCTACCTCCACCTATATCCGTAAAGGGAATTCGAAGTTTTCTAGGGCATGCGGGTTTTTATAGGAGGTTTATCAAAAACTTCTCACAAATTTCCAAACCGTTATGCAATTTATTAGAGAAAGACGTTCCCTTTATCTTCACAGATGAATGCTTGCAAGCCTTCATAACTTTGAAGCAAATGCTAATCTCGGCACCGATTGTTGTAGCACCGGACTGGAGTTTACCTTTTGAAGTAATGTGCGATGCGAGTGATATAGCGGTTGGGGCTGTTCTGGGACAAAGGCAAAACAGGATTTTCCATTCAATATATTATGCTAGCAAGACTCTGAACGATGCTCAACTGAATTACACAGTTACGGAAAAGGAGCTTTTAGCGGTGGTGTTTGCCTTTGATAAATTCCGAGCTTATTTGGTTGGTACTAAGGTGGTGGTCTACACGGATCATTCGGCCATTAGATACTTAATGGTGAAGAAAGATGCAAAACCTCGACTAATCCGTTGGATCCTGTTGCTTCAAGAATTTGATTTGGAGATCAAGGATAGGAAGGGGTCCGAAAATCAAGTAGCCGACCACTTATCAAGGCTCGAAAATGCAAAAGCTGAGGAAGATCCCGAACTCATCAATGAAGTCTTTCCGGATGAACAACTCTTTGCCCTCGCACTATCTCCAACTCCATGGTATGCCGACTACGTGAATTATTTGGTATGTGGCTTATTACCCCCTGATTTTACTTATCAACAAAAGAAAAGGTTTTTACATTATGTAAAGAGTTTTGTATGGGATGAGCCCTTTCTTTTTAAGATTTGTGCAGACAGGGTCATAAGGAGGTGCATTCCCGAGGAGGACACAAATGCAATTCTAAAAGATTGCCATGCCGCACCCTATGGAGGTCATTTCAAGGGAGATCGTACAGCTGCGAAGGTGTTGCAATCGGGATTCTATTGGCCTACTTTATTCAAAGATGCGCACATGTTCGTGTCTCAATGTGATCGGTGCCAAAGGGTAGGAAACATTTCCCAAAGAAATGAGACGCCACTAACGACCATTCTTGAAGTGGAGTTGTTTGATGTATGGGGAATTGACTTCATGGGACCTTTTGTACCTTCTAACGGGAACCAATACATTTTGGTAGCCGTTGATTATGTTTCCAAGTGGGTCGAGGCGAGTGCGTTTCCCAAGGATGATTCAAAAGCGGTCATTAGCTTCATAAAGAAGAATATATTCAGTCGCTTTGGCACGCCAAGAGCAATGATAAGTGACGGTGGTTCTCACTTTTGTAACCGTTGGCTTGATGTTCTTTTGGCGAAATATGGAGTGAAGCACAAGGTGACGACTGCGTATCACCCGCAAGCTAATGGGCAAGCCGAGATATCCAACCGTGAAATAAAGAGTATTTTGGAAAAGACGGTATCTCCTAACCGGAAAGATTGGTCGCTAAGACTTGACGATGCTCTATGGGCTTATCGTACCGCGTACAAGACGCCAATTGGAATGTCTCCTTATAAGCTTGTGTTCGGAAAATCTTGCCATCTACCGTTAGAATTGGAACACAAGGCTTATTGGGCTGTCACGAAGCTAAACATGGATGCAAGTCTAGCCGGAGAAAAGCGGCTCTTCCAACTGAATGAACTTGATGAATTTCGTTTGGAAGCTTATGAGAATGCCAAGCTCTATAAGGAAAAGATGAAAAAATGGCATGATCGACGTATATTGGAGAGGAAGTTTGAACCGGGGCAACAAGTGCTACTTTTCAACTCAAGGCTTCGATTATTTCCCGGAAAACTCAAATCTCGTTGGTCGGGACCCTTTCAAGTTGTTGAAGCGTTTCCCTATGGAGTCGTGGAGGTTTCCGATCCATCAACCGGAAACAAGTTCAAAGTGAATGGTCAGCGCCTCAAACACTATTGGGGTGGAGAATTTGAAAGGAATAGGACTTCCGTAGTCCTATCGTGAAGATATCATACCGTATCCAAGTCAAGCTCATGACTATAAACAAGCGCTTCTCGGGAGGCAACCCGAGCCTATTGCTTTTGTGTTTTGTGTTTGTTTTGTTGTTTCGTTTTCGTTTTCTTTTTGCGTTTTGTGTTGTAGGTAAACGAGCACGCGTGAAGGATCGAAGTTTGACAAGCACGAATCGAGCGAGGTCAAGCGAACGAACCAATGGATCGCAACGTCATAAGGTGAGTGGTTCGATTTCTTAAAAAAAAAAAAAAAAAGAAGGAAGAGGGAAACAACCTCGCCGCGGCGAGCTTACAGCTCACAGCGGCGAGGTATTGGCCGTAAGCTACGGCACAAACCTCGCCGCGGCGAGGTATTGCCAGTAACTTACGGTGAAAACCTCGCCGCGGCGAGTCGGCCCAGAAAATTTTTTTTTTTTTTTATAAACCCCCCCCCCCACAACCCGAGCTCTCACTCTCATTCTCACCTTACACTCAAAACTCTCTCCCGCTCATTTTCACTTTCCTACATCCACAAACTCTTTCAATCTTCAATCTAATCACACAATCACCCATCCCCCTCTCAATTAATTCAACAATAGCAACAATATCACCCCCAAAACACTCCCAATTCTTCACCATTACATCAAATCCGAAAATCAAGCCAAGGATTCGAAATTCAACAAAGTAAGTGTGGCTAAACTTTTCTATTGATTTTGTTGTATTGATATGGTGTATTGTTTGTGAATTGTTTGTATTGAATTTTTTGGGTGGAAGTATTTACAAATTTTAAAGAGATTTAGTAGAGTGGGAAGTGCACTCTAAGTGTTTGACAAATTGTGTGTGAGAAGTTCTTGCTCATTGTGCTAGTTCTTGATTGTGGTATTGCCGGAGTGGTTGATTAGTTGTTTTTGGGTGGTTGCTACTTGAATTTGGGAAATTGGTGCACTTTGGTTACAAAGAAAAGAACGCTTTTAAACACAATGACGAAAAAAGGCGCAAGTTCAAGTGCACCTCCGAAAAGGAAGAGGGAGTCGAAGGGAAAGAAGAAGGTGGTCGAGGAAGAATACGACACCTACAAATTCGGTGATAAGTCCGCCTGGGAGGCTTACAAGAAAATCAAGAATTGGTCATTTGTTAAAGAAAGGTTTGTTGACTACGAAAGGGAAGCCTTTCCGCATTTACAGGATCAAATTGAAGCAAGGGGTTGGACAGAATTTTTGAAAAGGCCACCTAGGGAAACCTTCGACGGCGATATTGTCAGAGAATTCTACTCAAACGCCACATGGACTAGGGAAAATAGTATCACATATGTGAGGGGTACGGAGGTCAGGTTCGATCCGGACACTATCAACGCCTATTACAGGATCGAATGGCCGGCTAACCAAAGCAACGATTATGTTGAAGATCAGCGGTGGTATACTATGGATCAAATGAAGGAGTTCATTACTCTGCCGGGCACAGTAGTTCGTGGTTTACCGAGGGTGGCACAAAACCGGTTAACTCAAGAAGCGAAAGCTTGGACTTTAGTCGTGCTTTCTCACCTCCGTCCTTCCACGTTTAACACAGACTACGGTGAGGATCGTATCCCCATACTCTATTCACTCGCCGGGGGACGTGCACTCGACGTAGGTCGGTTAATCCGTGAGGTGCTCGAGGAAACCATTTCGAGGAAGAATTATAACAGCAGGAGCTTCTTGTTTCCGCACCTCATAGACGGATTATGTAGAGAGGCAAGAGTTGACTTTGAAGAAGTAGATGAAGTTATTAAGTTACCTACCCCGATCAACACGTTATCTATCTGCAGGACCTTACAGTTGGACTATACGAGTCCGTACAACCTTAAAACTTACTTGTACAGTCAGGCAGAACCAGAAGATCAACCGGATCAAGAGGGTAGGGATAGACAGGAAGAGGCACAGGTTGATGAGCAACCGAGCGGTCAGGCGCAGATAGGCCACGGAGATGATATTGGCAGATTGATTCAGCTTGTTCAAGCCATGAGTAACAAGCAAGACGCCATGTGTAACAAGCAAGATGCCATGAGTAACAGGCAATATGTCATGTTTGATAGACAAGACCAGCTGGCTCGGTATGTTTATGCAATGAAAGACAGAGATGATGCTGTGTACCGAACATTGCTCGGAGACGACCGGTACAATGCCCTTCCCCAAAATACTTTTCCTGAGCGTATCAATTTGTCTCCACAGCCTCCGATGGATCAAGGAGACGAGCTACATTTTGATGATGCAGAAGAGCGTGCACTCAATGCGCGAAACCGTTAAAGACAAGAGCAACCACGGGATGCATACAAAAAGGGACGTTGGTCTTAAATTTACGCAGTCCCGTCGGTTTCTATTGATCTTACAATGTTTTATTCTAGTTTTCGTCTTGTACTGTTTTGCTACTTCGCTATTTTGAGACATTAACTTGTTTGCTAGTTTTAACTTACAATTTGTACTTGTTGAACTTATTTAGAGCCGTGCTCGCTCGTTTACCGTTTCATTTCGTTTTGTTTTGTCTTGTTTTGCTTTTGTTTTGTCGTGTCGTACCTTATTCCGTCACTCTCAATTCACACAATGGGGACATTGTGCATTTTAAGTTTGGGGGAGTAAGGTCTTTTATTGCATGCTAGGTCGACCCACCAAAATTTTTCAAATTCTTATTATTATTTGAACATGCTCTACAAAGCTTAAGACACATTGGCAATGGCTATGATTATATTTAAAGTGGATAACGAACTTTAGCGATAATAGGATCTAGGACTCCTTTTGCTTAACTTAAAATCGCTCCAATCTTTAGCTTGGAAATTAAATGTAAAAAGAGCATAAAGGGCCTAAGTTTGGGGGAGTAAACCCTTTTCGAGAATGAAAGACTTTTAAACACCTAACTCTTAAAAGAAATGAGTAGAGAAGTTGCTAAAATGTACGCACTTCTAAGAGATAAAAGAAAGGCTAAGCCTTCAATTGCTAGTTTTCATTGATCATTTTTGGTAATTACTCTATTTCATTGCTTTAGTGCAAAAGTTGTAATAAAAAGAAAAGAGTGGAGCTAGTAGCCCACAAAAGCAAAATTGCATAAAGTTCGCCATTAGTGCAAGTTTCGTATCGCAATACTCTTGTAAAGCACAAAGTGCTATTTTATTATTGTAAATCAAAAGAAAAGTAAAAGAATGATGAGAAACGAGTTAGGAGCTAAAATCGTCAATTAACTCAAGAATAGGGACAACACTCTTAAATTACCTATAACTTAGTCCCGTGAAGTGATTTGAGCATTAAATTTGCAATCTACGGCTAGGAGGGATTCTTTGTTAAACATTAGAAGCCCATGCAAATAGAACCGATGATTTTGACCTATCGGGAATTATTCACCTAAGATAGAATCTAGCCAAAAGCCATCACACACACACGTGGAGCTTGTTTTGAGAATAATTCGAATGTGTTAAGCTTTGGTGACTTTGATCTCAAGCATGCTTGTTTTGTTTTGTTTGCTCGAGGACGAGCAAATGTTTAAGTTTGGGGGTGTTGATAACGCCGTGAAAACGTCGTTATTACCTATCTCTTTAAGCCCAAAACATCTTGTTTTGATCCGAGTTTTCGTGTGTCTTTGCGTGTTTGTCGCTTCTTTTGCGCTTTTGGCCCTTTGCTTGGCCTTTGTTCGGTTTTTATCTTTTTGTTCGTGTTTTGATCGTTTTCTCCGTGATTTGTAGATATTGACATCTTAGAGAAATTCGGAGTTGCGTATCAATGATGCGAGTCGCTCTAACCACCCCGCGAGTCAAGCTTGAGCTTCAAAGGAATTAGAACCCGGTGCGAATATTACAAGAATGTAGATAGCTGCTCACTAGAACATGCATAAATATTTCATGGATGATCCAAATGAGCTGAGTTTTGGATATATCATAGATGAGTGAGTTAGCTACGCTACGGACTTTACGGATCCGCAATCGGAGTTCGGAATCAGAAGATATGCTGCTCGGAAGAAAATGCGGCAGGGCTAAAAACTCAACCTTACCTTCGGCATAAACCTCGCCGCGGCGAGGTGGAGGCTCGCCGCGGCGAGGTGGTGGCAGAACAAACCATATTACTTACGGCATAAACCTCGCCGCGGCGAGGTGGGACCTCGCCGCGGCGAGGTCTGCTCTGTTTTTCTGCGTTTTTTAGGGCCATTATGTATATAACCTTCCTCCCCACTTGTAATTAGAACCTTCCTTTAGGGATCTTTTGGGCCAAGTTGCTATAGTTTTTGGGGCAATTTAGGCATTGGTGGGTGATAGTTGCTAGGTTATAAGGTTAGAAGTTGGAATTCATTCACAACTCTTGCAACTTACAACAAAATACTTGAAAAAGAAATATCTCTTGCCTCCATCAAAAAGAAGAAGAGTTCTTGATTGGAGCTTTGGTTGGAAGACTAAAGAAGCTTGAGAGAAGAGTTGTAGTGGCTTCCATTTACATAAGCTTATTCTTATCCTTATCTTTATCTTGTACTTATGATTTCATTGAATGTAATGAATATTTTGTTTATAAATATGAGTAGCTAAGCATTTAACTCCTAGGTTTTCATGAAGCTTTGATGGATCTATGATTGAATGATAAGTTTATGATTGTTGCTATGCTTACATGTGTTTGTTAATCTAGTTTGAGCCTTTGTCAACTTGTGGTTAGGCCAACCATATGATGAAATGGATTGATCTTTAATGGCTAGATATAGTTTATTAAAGATTAGATTATAAAACTAGATTGTGATTTGATTTTAGGATAGAAATATACCTAGATCATTTCATGTTCTATTAAGATTTGGAAACTAAAGCATCATTTAAGCTTAATCCTTTTAGAAATAAATTGGATTAGTTTACCTTGGTAGGTTCGTACGATATCGAAAGATACGTATGAATAGATTATGAAATCTTGAACAACAAACATAAGTATAGTCGTCAACTTGCGAATCATTCGAGATTGGATAACTCTTAGTGACATGGAAATCTAGGAACCTTTATCTAATCGAATCAACGTATTGTGTTTTTATTTAATTCACTTTTATATGTTCAAACAAACAACAAACCAACTACTTTTAATCACATAAGTTCGCGTAAGATATTAGAATAGATCTTGATAATTATTCGTTAGATTCCTCGTGGGTTCGACACCCTTTACCACTTTATTACTTGAAAGCGACCGTATACTTGCGTTTCTACGCACTCGTATTTGGAGCGTAACAAGTTTTTGGCGCCGTTGCCGGGGATCGAACCCGGGTCACCCGCGTGACAGGCGGGAATACTTACCACTATACTACAAATACGAGGATTAAAGGATATTCACATCCATATAACCACTATAAAAATTACTTGTGTTTTTATTTGCATTTTTACTTGCATACTTCAAGATTGCATAAAACACTTTACTTAACTGTTTGAAAATAATTTAAAAGGAGTTTATAAAACTGGGGAAGCATTTTTCAAACTGCTGAGAATACTTGTGAAAAACACTTTGAAAATCCGCTGCAAGTACTCTAAGTATTAAAACTGATTTTGATCAAAATCAGCTAAGTAACTATCAGTTTAGTGGTCTACGAAGCTGTTCAAAGATTTGTTCGCGATCAGCCGAGGAACCTACTGTTGATAACAGCTTAGTCTGTTTAAGTTATCAAAAAGGTTTTAAAGTTAAATATTTTGAAAAAGTTTAATGGTCTATTCACCCCCCCCCCCCTCTAGACCTCATCTGACCACTTGAGACCAACAAGTGGTATCAGAGCAGGTGGTTCATTAGAATCAGCTACCTGATCAACGAGCATGATCCAAGTGTTTTTCAAAGGTTTTCAAAACTTATCAAAAGAGCATATTTTTGAAAAATTAAAACTTTTTGAAAAATGGATTGTATCAGCCATGTTCCCCACATTGCTGGTATGTCGTTTGAAGACTGGAAAATCAGGATGGAGATTTTCCTAGCTGCTTATAATGATAACATGTACACATGTATCATAAAAGGTCCATTCAAATTCACCAAGACTATAATAGTTGATGAAGCTGAACTAGTGGTGGAAAAAGATCTAACAGAGATGACAGCCGAAGAAATAAAGCTGTTCAATCTGGATAAAGTTGGCCGTTTCATCATGACCAAAGCCCTGGATAATGATCGGTTTGATAAAGTCAAACATTGCAAAACTGCAAAGGAGATGTGGGACAAGGTTCGTGACATGAGCGAAGAAAACGACGCCATCAAAGAGCATCAACTCAGTGTTGCCTTGGAAAAGCTGGACAACTTCAAGATGAAATCTGGAGAAACTATTGACCAAATGGACACTAGATTCACCAGAACCCTCAATGAAGTTCTAAAGCTTGGAAAAACCTTCACTGACAAAGAGATCACCGTCAGAGTACTGAAGGCCCTGCCTCCCAAGTTCAACATGAAGGTGACAGCAATGGAAGAATCAAGAGATCTGGGAAAGATTTCTCTTACAGAGCTGTTCTGCGTACTCAAGGCGTATGAGTATAAACTGCCAAGAATGGGTGTTGAAGAAACCTCAACTTCAAGTCCTACAGCTGCACTGGTTGCTGCTGAAAATCCAAGAAGGCCAGCGCACAAAAGCAAAGATGTGGACTCATCTGATGAAGCCACACTACTCAACAAAAAGGAGTACACTGCTGGAGACGTTGCATTGCTGATGAACAACTACAAAAAGTTCTACAGACGAAAGATGAAGAACAAATATAACAATGTTTCTACTTCTAACCCTACTTCTTCTCAGGATAAGGATTCTTATAAATCCAAAATGATGTGCTATAATTGCAGGAAACTGGGTCATTTCATCAGAGACTGCCCATATCCTAAAGCTGAGAAGTATACAGAAGAAGAAAAGAGAATCAGAAAAGAAAGAAAGCATCAGAAAGGAAAGGCGATGGTAGCAGAAGCGGAAAAGCCAGCTGCTGTCTACTCATCTGATTCGAGAGAATTTCACTTTTGATACCATAACTCAACCTACTTTAGGGATTTGATACCACAACTTTTTTTCCCGACACATTTGATACCATAACTCAATCAACTTGACACATTTGATACTTCCGTCAAATTGGAAACGGAATTGTCACGTGATTGTCACGTGGCCGTTAAAACTTTGCACATTTGATACCATAACTTATGTTGACTTATAATTTTACCCCATAACATTTCAGGTTACCAAAAAAGCCCCACATCTCTAAATTTAGTGACGATTTTAGTCCACATTGTTGCAAAATTTCCAAATTGACTCGAATAAGACCACGTGCTGACCAATTTAGAACTTTACACATTTGATACCATTACTTATGTTGACTGATAATTTTACCCCATAACATTTCAGGTTACCATAAAAGCCCCACATCTCCAAATTTAGTGACGTTTTTAGTCCACATTGTTGCCAAATTTCCAAATTGACTCGAATAAGACCACGTGCTGACCAATTTAGAAAATTTTATTTATTTTATTTAAATAACTAATTTAATATATAAACAATATTAATAAATTAAATAATACATTAACATAACTATCACCAAAATTAAGAAAACACATTCTTTTTAAAAATAAAATTTATATAATAGAATTAATCTATTTAATATTTATTAAAATAATAAATTATATAATTAAAAATTATTTAATATTTATTAAAATATTAAATAATAAATAATTTTAATTTTTAAAAAAAAATCCCCACCCCACCCACCACCTCCCCAGCCTTCCCCCCTACCCCCCGATTCCCTGGCCACCGGCGGCCTGGGTTCTTCGATCCTAGGCCACTGCCGGCCTTGGATCCCAACCCAACCCACCCCTCCCCCTACCCCCAACAGTAGTGTTGCAAGATCAAAACAAAGGACAACATTATGATTTGCAACCTGATCTCAGATGGCTCAAGAATCATCCACCAGAGTTGGTGATTGGTGATCCTTTAGATAAAGTGAAGACTACGAGAGCTGTTGCAAGTGATGCAATGTTCGTCAGCTTCCTATCTCAATTTGAGCCTAAACAAATTGAAGAAGCTCTTAGTGATTCCAACTGGATTGAAGCTATGCAAGAAGAGCTAAATCAATTTGAAAGGAACAAAGTCTGGTACTTAGTCCCTAGACCAAGTCATCAAAGAGTCATTGGCACTAAATGGGTATTCAGGAATAAGATGAATGAAGATGGTGAAGTCACCAGAAACAAAGCAAGATTAGTGGCCAAGGGTTACTGCCAAGAAGAAGGCATTGACTTTGATGAAACGTTTGCACCAGTAGCAAGACTAGAGGCAATCAGACTCTTTCTTACTTATGCTGCTCACAAGAATTTCACAGTCTATCAGATGGATGTGAAATCAGCTTTTCTCAATGGAGAATTGCAAGAAGAAGTTTACGTTGAACAACCTCCTGGATTTGAAGTTTATCAAGAAGAAGATAAGGTGTATCGTCTGAAGAAAGCCCTATATGGACTGAAACAGGCTCCAAGAGCATGGTATGATACCTTATCTGATTTTCTTTTAATTAAAGGATTTCGCAAAGGTAAAGTTGATAAGACCCTGTTCACTATTGAATGGGAAGAACATATTTTGCTTGTGCAAATTTATGTGGACGATATTATTTTCGGTTCAACTAGCCAACAGATGTGTGACAAGTTCTCAAAGCTGTTGCAGAACAAGTTTGAAATGAGCATGATGGGAGAACTTAATTATTTTCTTGGTTTGCAAGTTAGATAGTTGCCTGATGGAATTTTCATCAACCAAGCAAAATACACAAATGATCTGTTCAAGAAATTTGGTATGGAAACTAGCTCTACTGCTACTATTCCTATGTCTACAAGTCTTCGTTTGGATAAGGATGAAGATGGCAAATCAGTAGACATCACCAAATACAGAGGCATTATTGGGTCACTGCTATATCTAACAGCAAGCAGACCTGATATCATGTTCTCTGTTGGGGTCTGTGCAAGATTTCGATCAAATTCCAAGGAATCTCATCTCTTAGCTGCCAAGAGAATACTAAAATATATTATAGGCACTCAAGAATTTGGATTGTGGTACCCTAGGGAATCTGGATTTGAACTTATTGGATATTCAGATTATGACCTTGCTGGCTGCAAGATTGATAGAAAAAGCACAACAGGTGCCTGTCAATTCTTAGGTAGTCGTCTGATCTCATGGATGAGTAAGAAACAGACTTCAGTATCCATATCTACTGCTGAAGCTGAATACATAGCTGTCGGAGCTTGCTGTGCACAAATCTTATGGTTGAAGCATCAACTGGAAGACTACAATATCAAAATCAGTGGAATACCAATCTACTGTGACAATACAAGTGCAATCAACCTTACTCAGAATACTACAAGTCATTCAAGGACTAAGCACATTGAGATCAAGCATCACTTTATTAGAGATCATGTGGAGAAGGGAAATGTCATAATAGAATATGTGTTTACTGAAAATCAGATTGCTGACATCTTCACAAAACCTTTAAGTGAGACAATATTTTCAACTCTAAGAGATGAACTAGGTTTATTAAAACTGGATGCATAAGCTGAGGGGGAACTTATCAGAAGACTAAAGTTCAACAGCTTACTCGTCTTATTTATCTTCAAGGATTAACTCTCAACAAACTAGTTAACTTATGAATTCTTAAAGTCAGGGGGAACGTGTAAGATTAGCGGTACTTCTGATTAAAAGAAGAAATTTGTTAATGACAGTTAGTTGAAGTCATGGTTTCATCAGAAGATTAAAGTCTTGAAGAATGAAGATTTATTATCTAGCTGGATTGACAAACAGCTGAGGAAGGTTATCAGCTATTGGCTTTCACTGATAACAACTGTGTCATCAGGACATTTGTCCATCAGATAAGTATTTATTTTACTCATCTGATCGCTTGTGTAAAAGCTTACTGTTTAAAACGTTTTATTTCAAAACACGTTTTTACAAGTGACAGAAGGGCGGTACAAATTCTCGCTCCTCATTTAATGCGATTTGAATTTGAAAGGTCGTAACTGAC
Organism: Penstemon barbatus; assembly: GCA_003313485.2. NCBI lineage: Eukaryota > Viridiplantae > Streptophyta > Magnoliopsida > Lamiales > Plantaginaceae > Penstemon > Penstemon barbatus. The sequence continues at coordinate 87,371,926 of CM064883.1, read as the reverse complement.
GCCGCACGATCAGCACTGACAAGAAACGGATCTAACGGTTAGATGGTATCACGGAAACCAAGATACTCTAACTCTATAAATCCAGATCTGATCAGCCGTGTAGTTCTTTACGCACCCTAAAATTTCAAAAGCAATTGTGAGAAAATACTTGCAATCTTTCTGCAAAAAAAATTTCCTGTTTTCCGTAATTTCTACAGAGTTGCAATGGCTGCTGAAGGTATGTTTCTTGTGTATGAATCTTACTACCAAACTGGTACGAACTTGATGAAGGAACTTCTGGAAAAGTTCAAATCTGCCTCCTTGGTGAACTTTATGCAGTACAACGAAGGTTTAATCTGGACCGATCAAGTTCTAGAGTACTACAAGACTGCAACCGTCGACTACAACTCTCTAGAAATCAAGGCAACCGTTGGTGGAAAATTTGTCACTATCACTCCTGCTGTTCTTCACGAGACCTTCGGTCTTCCCAACAGAGGACGACATCACGTCACTACACTGACAGAGGACAAACACCAACAATTTTGGGCGATCTGCGCCAAGGAAGAAGAAGTGTTGTCTGGCAACATAAGGAAGAAACAGTTAAAGGACGAATATCAGCGGATGGCTGATATGGTGTCAAAGTTGATTGAAAATTGTACTTTCTCGCTGGATGCTGTTACTATGAAGAGGTTCAGCATCATGGCTGCCATCTATTATGGACTAGAAGTCAACTGGTCCATCATAATTTGGTACATCTTGGCTGACTTTCATGAGATAAAGAAAGGAAAAGGCCCTCACACCAATCACAGGATCACGCTCAGTTACCTACTGTTCAAACTGGGGTGTCCTGTGCTGAATGGTAAGGAGATCCACAAGTCTAAGGCAATGTCCAAATACTTGCCTGTTATGAAGAGGAAGGCTGGTGAGCCTGAAGAGGATGAAGATGAGGAACCAAAGGAGGTTCCTGCCAAGAGGCAAAGAAGACTAGTCAAAACAGCTGACTTAGCTGTTGAGACTAAGAAGAAGAAGGTTGCTGATCAACCAAAGGAGAAGGCTCCTAAGAAAACAGGAACAGTGACTGCTGCTGCTGAAGTTGCAAAGATAATAGATCAAGTCACTGCTGATGTCAGGAATGCATCCCCTGCATCACCTTCCAGGACTCCATCTGTTGAAATGCCTGCTAAGAATGTCTCTCACAGGACAAGGAGTCAACAAAGGGACACTGCTGCTTCAAGACCCATTCAGGTTTTATCAAAGAAGTCAGCAAGGAAGCAGATGACATTCGTCGACAAGCCTACTGAGTTGGAAAACTTAGTAAGACAAAGCCCTGTGTCTGCTGAAAGACCTGTTGAAGCTGTTGAGGCTTCTGTTGCTGACAAAGCTGATGCGCAACAGTTGACTCATGCTGCACCAACAGTTGAGGCTACCCAACCTCATGATGATCTAGACGTTATGATCATCAATCCTATAGCTGCAGCTCCCATTTCTTCTGCTGGTCCAGCCCCTGCCCAAGCTGATAAAGGAAAGAAGAAAATTGTGCTTAAGAGAAAGAAAATCTCTAAAGTTGATAAGAAAGCAAGGGAAGAAGCTGAACAGAGAAAGCAAGATGAGATGGAGGAAAAAAAGGCCCTTGAACTAAGCGAGGCTTAGGCTGCTAAGGATGAAGCCAGAAGGAAGATGTCTGAAGCAGAGAGAAAAGCTGCTGAGGAAGCTGAACTGAAAATGGTTTTAGAGATGAGCAAGACTGATGCCTATGGACCTGTCCATGGAGGTGGCATTAAAATTGGCGAAGGCAAAGATGAAGACAAGGAGAAAAAGCCAAAAATGTCTGCTGGAGAGGCCAAGCCCAAGGAAAAGTTTGAAGTGAGGAGAGCATTCAACATAGTATATGGTGATAAAGAACTCTTCCGAAGGTTTGAAAAGTCTTTAGCTTATTATGATCAGAAGTTAATGTTAAAGACCCTGTTCACGCAAGAAAAGCCAAGATATATCAGATGGAGAGACAACAGGCTGAACAGGTGATAACGTCGTGAAAACGTCATTATTACGTGTCTTCTTAAGCCGAAAACAACTTGCTTTGATTTGAGTTTTGCGTGCTTTTGTTTATTTTCGCGTTCTTTTGCGTTTTTGGTCCTTTGTTGGACATTTGTGTGTTTTGGTTGTTGTTTGTGTGTTTTATTGTTGTTTTGTGTGTTTTTGTAGGGAGATGTAGAAAAGGGCTTCAAAGGAATGAAGAACCCGGAGCAAATTGTACAAGAATGTAGATAGCTGCTCACTAGAACATGCATAAATATTTGATGAATGATCCAAATGAGCTGAATTTTGGATATGTCATAGATGAGTGAGTTAGCTACGCTACGGACTTTACGGATCCGGATTCGAAGTTCGGAATCAAAAGATATGTTGCTCGGAAAGAAGTGCAGCAGAGCAGGAAACCTACTGCATGTACCTCGCGGCCGCGAGGTTTAACCTCGCGGCAGCGAGCTGGTGGCAGAAAGTTTCTGCCCAGATCTCGCTGCAGCGAGGTGTTCACCGACTGCAGGCTCGCGGCCGCGAGCCCTGGTCTCGCGGCCGCGAGCCCTGCTCTGTTTTTCAGCGTGTTTGGAGGGTGTTTTTTGTACTTTGCCTTGTGTCTCCCACTTGTAATTCTAACCCTTTAGGGGGCTTTTGGTCTTGTTTTCCCTTAGGTTAAGAGGAGAGGAGGACACAACTTACAACATATCTTGGAATCATTCCACTCTTGTGCCTCTTTTTCTCTTTAAGCTTCCCTCAACTTTTTCTCTTTGTTTTCCTTTGTTTTTCTTGTATTTGAAGACTCCACCAAGGGGGTGAGTTAATCACCACCCTGGGGGAGTGATTAGGTGGTGATTAAAGGGAGGAGAATCCTTGTCTCGATTCCATTCCGATTAGGTGATTTCTTTCCATTTCTTAGTTATTTATGATTAGGAGATGAGTTTGTTATTTCCTTTTTGGATGAATGATTGTGTATTGGAATTCTCCGGATTTATATAAATTTATGTTATTGTTTGATTAATGATGTCTTGATGATTATTATGGTGCTTATATGTGTTCGTTAATCCGATTCCGTGTTTATTGTTCGTCTTGTGGTTTGACAACCCTTTGAGATGAGTGTTATTGATTCTTGATTGCTAGATATAGTGATTTTGAGGATTTGATTATGAATTTGGATTGTGAATCGATTTTAGGATAGACATATACCTATGTCGTTTCATATTCGTTTAAGGTTTGAGTTTAAATGACATCGATTAGATTTTAGTCCATTTATACGTAAATTGGCTTAGTTAATTTGATAGGTTGGTATGCTATCGAAAGATACATATGAATGTCATTGAATCCTTGAATAGCAAACACGAGCACAATATATTAATTGTCGAGTCATTGTTATCGTTTGATTAATTATGTTTGATGTTGGGTTATGTTTGATTTGTAGGGTTTATTGTTTTATCGCACTTTTGGCCATCTACCTTTAATGCAACCTAGACATAGGATGTAGAAGTTAGGTGAGTGACGATTTGTGGATTTCAACCTAGGATAGACATATACCTAGTTTGGTCCGTGTTTGTATAATGGGTTCGTCCGTAAATGCATCAAATAACTTAGATTCTCTTTATTCGGGGATTCGGGTTAGTTTTAGGTCCCGGGTGACAACGGTACGCCTTAGAATCCTCTTTTGGGTTCGAACTTTCCTTTGAGCATCGGTTGACAGCGATGTTCGTTATTTATCCGGAGATGGAGAGTTTGGGTAGATTGGTAGAGTTAAGTCAAACCGATAGGGAGACTTAACTAATTTGAACTCACAAACAACAACTAATTCTAGAATTGTTTGCATAGCTAACCTAACAACCGCATGATTTATTTGCTTTAACTAATCGCTTATGAATCCTCCTTACCGCATAATTAACTCCCCATTTACTTGCTTTCGTAGTTAGATTTACTTTATCGCTCTTAGTTAAATAAAATCACACTTATCAATATTTGGGTTCAATATTATTGTATTAAGTGATCTTGAATGAAATAAGCCGTCGATTGATTCGTTTATTCCCACCTTTTACTCATTCGTGGGGATTCGATACTCAGTATGTACCTTTCGTTTTATATTACTTGTAACGACCGTATACTTGCGTAGTTTACGTACTCGTATAAAGAGCGCAACAACAGGTCCATAACAGAACTTCAGAATCTGAAAGACTTAGCTGCTGAAGAACAATGGGTTCTGAACTGGCTAAGAACAGACTCCATTCAAAAGGCCCTGGATCCCAGTTATGTCAGAGATGTCATGCATCATTATGCAAAAGAATTTGCACTGGAGGAGGCCAAGAAAATTGATAACTCCCTGCCAGCCAAGAGAAGAAAGACTGATAATGCTGAAGAGAGAGCAGTTAATATTGCTGTTATGACCGCCCTGAAGAGATGGGCAGAAAGGTCAAGATATCAGCAGGGTCACTCAAGTGAGTTGCCTCAGCTGCCAACTATTCAGCAAATCATTTTTGGCAAGGAAGTAAAGGAGTATAGTGAAGTGCCCAAGGGAAATAATGCCTTTGTAAACCCTTGGATCATTGTGAGGCAGATAAGACAAACAACATGCTTCAATGATGATGGCACCATCACTAATCTATTCTATGATGACGTCACTGATGAACACAAAACAGCTGACAAGACCTTAGCCATTGAGTGGAATGCTAAGGCTTCTGAAGATCATCAGGAGACTGAAATGGAAGACGTCCCTGTCCACCAGGAGACTGAAGAAAAGGAAGCTGTTGCTTCTGCTTCATCAGGTGATGAACACTCATCACTGATGGAAGCTTTCCAGATGCTTATGGAGAATTCAGTGAAGGAACTGGAAGAGAAGCATGACCAGCAGCTGATGAAGTTGAAAGAGGAGCTGAAGGTAGAACTTAAAGCAGAGTTGGCAAAGTCCAACAAACTTCAGCTGGAAACTATGCAACAGTCGACTGAAACGATCATCAAGAAAGAAATTGATAGTTTCCCTATTCCTCAAGACAACTCTTTGCAGTTAGTTCACAGCTTAAATGACATGAACAGGAATGTGGAAGATGTGAAGGCTGATGTAAATCACCTTCATGCTGCCTTACAAAGAGCTGAGCACAAGATAGCTGACTTAACTGCAATCTTCATCAAAGTCAGTGAAGAAGAGAAGTCCATCAATGTTGGCTTGTTGCAGGAACTTCAGAAAGCTGGAGATGTTATTCACGAAGAGCTTTCAACCATGCAAATCAACATTGACTGCTGCAATGATAAAACTGACACCATCAGCACTGACATTCATCACTTAACTGCAAGTCATGATGTAGTTAATCAAAATCTAAAGGCTTTATGTGCGGAGATGAAGATTCCTACAGTTGCTCTCAACCCTGCTGCTGAACCTTCCAATGTCATCAAATCTGATGATGACAAAAAGGGGGAAGATAAAAGGGAAGAACCAGCTAAGGAAAATGCTGCTGCTGCTACTAAAATGACCAAGACTGCTGAAGAAGAACTTGGAAAGGTACAAGGTGAAGACAAGTCTGAAGAAGAGACTAAGGACAAAGCCAAAACTGATGAAGTAATGGTTGAATCCAAGGACTCTGCGGCTGATCAATCAGAACCGTTGACCAAGTACAAGAATACAGAATCAGCCAGGAAGGCGATGGAGCTTCTAAAAGAGCAACAACTTAAAGAAAAGATGGAGGCTGCCAAAGAAGTTATCCTTCAAGGTGAAGAAGCTGATGATGATGAAGAAGAAGACGATGAAGAGTCTTCTTATGAATATGAAGAAGTGTTAGAAGGATCTGATGGAGAAGCTGATAGTTAGAATTTTTTAAACATCTTTTGTAATCAGTTTACTTTATCTGTTCTTCAGACATCTTATCTGAAAACTTGTACTTGTAATATTTGCATTATCTATAAAAGTCAAGTTTTTTCAACATATTATTTTCTATCTCAGAAAATTTTTGAGGATTACAATCTTTAGCATAGGTTCTAACAGGTAATTAGCTGAAGTTTTGTCATCATCAAAAAGAGGGAAATTGTTGGATAAGGATGAAGATGAAGAACACTGAAAACAATTTTATAAGGGAGGTTTTGATGCATTCCAAAACTTCAAAATTGGCTAAGTATGGATTAACTTAGCTGATGATCCCTTATGAAGAATTTTGACTAAGTAAAGAAGACATCAGAAGAGTCAAAATCAAGGTACAAAGACTTGTGATCTGCTGAAGGAAAGATATCAGACTGATGAAGATCAGCCGACTCAAATCAGATTTGTTCAAGTTTGAGATCAGCTTAGTTCGCCATCAGACTTGCACTTTCGTCAACCAAGTGGAAAGGATCATAAAGTCTTCCCAACGGTAATAAATGCCCTTGGGAGTAATAAATGCTGAAGTACAAGGTTAGTAAAGACAAATGATTGAAGAAATGCTTCGCATCAGCTGGGTGCATTTAATGCTGCCTGCAGAATAGTACTATTGACAGTACGGACAGACTGCAAAAGAGCCGTTCACGGATTTTAAGGACCAGTACTCGAGGAATTTGAATCTTGTCTCTCTTCAACGGACATTTTTCAAACCTCAAGTATAAATAGCTGAAAGAGACGAGAAAAAAACAACAACACATTTTCTGAGAGAATTTTCGAAGCAGAACTCTTTAAGTCTCAAGAACAGCTCACTCATCAGCTTAGTCATTTGTTGACAAAAAGCGAAGTTGAAGAACAAAGCTAAACACATCTTTTGAGTGAATTTGTAAAACAGAGTGTTGTGAGAAGTAGATATCCATCTTAGTGAGTGATATTACTTCAGAGAGTATGATTTCTTTGTGATTTCTTACTGTGCACTTACGGCCTGTTCATTTGTTGTTAGGCGTAAGCAGAGTATACTGGTTACTTTGTGTTTCTAGTATAACCCAAGATCTTTGTGACTTGGACGAGTGGATTAAAGGATATTCACATCCATATAACCACTATAAAAATTACTTGTGTTTTTATTTGCACTTTTACTTGCATACTTCAAGATTGCATAAAACACTTTACTTAACTGTTTGAAAAGAATTTAAAAGGAGTTTATAAAACTGGGGAAGCATTTTTCAAACTGCTAAGAATATTTGTGAAAAACACTTTGAAAATCCGCTGCAAGTACTCTAAGTATTAAAACTGATTTTGATCAAAATCAGCTAAGTAACTATCAGTTTAGTGGTCTACGAAGCTGTTCAAAGATTTGTTCGCGATCAGCCGAGGAACCTACTGTTGATAACAGCTTAGTCTGTTTAAGTTATCAAAAAGGTTTTAAAGTTAAATATTTTGAAAAAGTTTAGAGGTCTATTCACCCCCCCCCCCCTCTAGACCTCATCTGACCACTTAGGACAAACAAAAAACTTATCAAAAATCTTTCGCTCGTATTATGCCATTAGTCATGATTGTCAATATTGTGCGTGCATGTCATACACGTGGGGCTGATAGTAACTATGTAATGTACATATATACAATCCACTCAATGAGTTTGAAAAAGGCTCGTTCTTCTTATTTACGGAAAAAACTAGCCCACCATTTACTCAAAAACCAGTCAAAGGACTTTGAACCGATTAAAAAAAATTAAAATAACTTTCGTCAAGTAAAAAATTCAAAGGATTTTCAAGCTCTCATTGCATAAATTGTTTGTGCGCAACATAACATTCTTGCATCCTCCAACACGTGTCTTTCTTGTTGATCAAAAAGTCAGTTGCTCCATTATTACTGTATTCTGTTTGAGCTACGTGTGTGACATACAAACGCGTAAGAAATAATACTTTATAGAGAGTAGTTGTAATTACAAGTTTATTAATGCGACATGACGTTCTTAGTTAATTGACACAATTCACATTTTATAATCATATATTTATTATTATTGTAGCCAAGTATAAGACAAATCATACTTTTTGTCCTCTATATTGGTCATCCTTGATATTTTTTGTCCACCATAAAAAAAATCCCTCTCACCCCTCTTACTAATTATGTGTTTCACTTTCATGTTTCCGACCAACATTAGGACGAATCAATGTCATTTGCCCTGCACATGACAAATTATGATGGCCTTCTCGTACATTTAAAAAAAATTGAATTTAAAGAAAATACTTTTCCCTAGATCTTTGTCCAACAATGGTTGCCATGATAGACAAACTTTAATAAGAACGGGCTTTGGATTTCGGTGCTTGCGCTAGAGAAATAAGAAGCATGAGAAAATAAAGGTAGGAAAAGAGAGAATTTGCGATGGAAGATTATAGATTTTAAGATACATTTTCCATTAAAATGAACCGAGTTACAACTTCCCCAGTTAAACATACTGAAAAAAATAAAATAACTGCAATTAATTGACAGTTCCAAAACGTATAAAATTCTATGCATCTCTAAAATCACAGATCAAATATGCCCATATTTGTTATGCAACAACCTCCAACTCTAAATTCTTCCACATGTCCCTCAAATGTTAGCCCTTTTGTCTTCGCCGAGATGAGCGGTCTAATTTTTGTTTGTGTTATGTGCGGTCTAATTTTACAATTTATATAAATTACTAATCTTTATTTGTAGTTGCACGTCATACAAATGAGGTTGAATCGCATGTTCTATTTATGGAGATAGCTCATCATTACTTCTTTCCTTGTTCAAATATTTGTCAATCTTTCATCAATTGGAAGAAAAATAAAGGATTTGCATGCTTGACCGCATAGCAACTTTGTGAGCATGAGTGCATATATGTATCTTACTGCACTTGTCTGTATTATGTATGATATGTTACTTCCTACCTTTATTTTTTCAATTGAGCTACGTGTATGACATGCAGATGCATATGAAATGGTACTCTATAGGAATCACTTGTAATGATTTTATGTCAACAACTAATAGATTACGAGGTTATTTATTGCAAATAATTACTCTGAGTTGATTGAAACAAGCCACATTTTAAAATGAGAAAAACGCACTTCAACCCCCTTCCCCCCAAGTTACATGATTTGGCATATTAGCACCATGAAGTACAAAATAAGCATTTTACCCACTAAACTATTAAACTGAGTTGTGCATTTCCCCTCAGACGATGTAAGCAAATTTTGCTAGATGAACATATATGTGCAGTTGACATGAGATTTATACGGGTAAATTAGTAACAACATTTTTTACCCGCACATGCATTTTTTTCTCCACTTATGAGTAAAATCTCCATTTTTGAGTAAGAGTTGTTGTGACTACTCTACCCTTAAATAACACTTGTAATATGCATATATCCATTTTCAGGCGAACAAAAATGGCTTAAAATTTTTGATAGGGGTGATATGCAACTTATTTTCGAATTCTAGAGTGTAAAGTACTTATTTTGCAATTGTGGCAGGTAAAGTGCTGAAACATGTAACTTTCAAGGGGTAAAATCATATTTCCCTTTTAAACTACTTTATTCATTTGTCACTCTAGCTAGTTATACTTTCCAAATAACACAAATACTTCTAATACAATCAAAACAACAAAGGAAAGATACAGATGGAAATATAACAACAAGCCTAGATTTGGAACTAGCCATGACAATGCATAACTTTTTTGGTTAACCCAAGACACAATAAAAGCATAACATGCTCGGGATAACTAATAGTTGAAAAACTAAGAATTGTTGTCAGTTCTGGATCCAGCTCCTGAAGTACTAGCCTTATCATTTTCTCCTGCGGTGCTAGCCTTATTATTTATATCATACAAAAAATATGGAGAAAATGCAGGACCATCCAACCAGTCTAGCTCATCAACTGGCAACTCACTGAAGTCATCAGCGTTAGTTAATGTTTCCCTCATGTCCAATGATTGGTCCTTTTCACCACCAGTCGACGACATTTCAACCACTGTGTTGGGTGGAGGAACTGTAGGCTCTGCAACCGGCTGATTCGTATGACCAATCTGCAATGATCCCATTCTTAATTTGAGCTCGTTTAAGGTCTCTTCCATGACTGAATTCATTAAAACAGCATTGGACATATCAAATTCTTCAACTTTTTTCATCCTAACCATACATTTGTACATAAAATTTTTCATCTCTTTGCGCTTGTTCTCAGTTTGCACGCGACGAAGGTTATCTTTCATCTTTTCGATGCGCTGGCTGGTGAAGGTTACTTGATTCACCTGTTTTTTAGTTTTTTCCATCTCTGGAAGCTCTTCGTAACGAGATAACAATGTTGTGGTGCATTTTGGCGATGGCCAGACCACCGGCTGACTTTCATACTGGCTGTATATGAGGGCACATGCATCTACACCGCAAAGGGTGCTGAGTTCCTCCACCTTTTTAATAATGCCCTTCTTTCTTTTCTTGAAAGAAATTTTTCTTTCTGAGTTGTTGGACATGAATTTGAGGGTAACTTTCCTTCTTGTCATTTTAGAAAAAGGAAAATTTCTTTCTTGAAAATATGAGAATTGGGAGTGTATAAGAGTGTATATGAATGTATGTATTGTGTTTGTATATATAGATAATCGAAGAGATATGAGTAATTATATTTCGAGAATTTTTTAGTTGTATATTATCATTGTCCGAGTTGTTTGAATTAATAATATCATGTATTTGGATAACAACTATATTATTCAACAATAATTTCTGGTATTGGTTTTCTAACTTTGGATGTTTGTAAGATTGTACTTACCTAATTGTGATATTATAAATATAACAAAATTTATTTTTGAAATTTGAAATTATTTTAATTTTATTTAGTTGATTTGGTCTCTAATTGGGAACGATTGTAATGGTTATAAATCACAATAATAATTTCTTCTAATCAATATTTTTTTGTGACATACATGCAAAAATAATATACATGTTATGTTGTGATACATACATACATTAATACATATATATATATATATATGACTTCAAATACCAACATATAAATTTATCAAAATTTCATGAAAGGTAGGCTTATGATCCAACCAACAAACGAGGTATATTTTAATTTTAAGGCAAGCTAAGTCGAACATTAGCTCAATTATTAAGTACTATTTAATTCTAATTATTATATTAATCCAAATTGAGAATCAAATTTAAGGAAAATATTTTCTATATTAGTTTGTGTTTGATGCCAAAATTCTGGTCTATATATAAATGTCTCGTAACAATACAATAATTTTAGTGACCATTTATAGAAATTTCAGCCCACAAAGAGAATCAAATTTAAGAGTTAGTAGACATGAATTAATTGGACACAGCTAATTAAAGTCTAATGAAATTCCTTTTACAAGTGTAAAATTTGAGAAATCACTTGTATTAGTATATAGTAACGCAACAACACATGATTCATAAAATTACATGTTCATAATATTGCCTCAATTAAAATGATTATCATAATATAACAATATTTACACAATTAATGATGTATGTATAACTTCATTCCATTTATCCAAACTACCAATATTAGTTAGGACAATTTAAAAATAATAGTTAATTGATTTAATTAATTAGTCGATGTCACAAATCATTCTACATTTATCATTGTTTAGTTGAATATCAATCAACAATTTAATATTGTTTTGTATAAAGCTTAATTCCACTGCATTTGCTAAAGAGACTTTCCCTTTAATGTTGTTAATCTCCAATATTGTACGACCTAACACTTTCAAATCATATGCAATGAAATATTGTGAAATCAATTAGAATTCGTGCTTAAATTTTATTTTTGTTATTAAAGAACAAAGATTCTCATTAGATTTCATAGTTTAATATAAAAAACTTATCAAAAATCTTTCGCTCGTATTATGCCATTAGTCATGATCGTCAATATTGCGCGTGCATGTCATACACGTGGGGCTGATAGTAACTATGTAATGTACATATATACAATCCACTCAATGAGTTTGAAAAAGGCTCGTTCTTCTTATTTACGGAAAAAACTAGCCCACCATTTACTCAAAACCAGTCAAAGGACTTTGAACCGATTAAAAAAAATTAAAATAACTTTCGTCAAGTAAAAAATTCAAAGGAGTTTCAAGCTCTCATTGCATAAATTGTTTGTGCGCAACATAACATTCTTGCATCCTCCAACACGTGTCTTTCTTGTTGATCAAAAAGTCAGTTGCTCCATTATTACTGTATTCTGTTTGAGCTACGTGTGTGACATACAAACGCGTAAGAAATAATACTTTATAGAGAGTAGTTGTAATTACAAGTTTATTAATGCGACATGACGTTCTTAGTTAATTGACACAATTCACATTTTATAATCATATATTTATTATTATTGTAGCCAAGTATACGGACAAATCATACTTTTTGTCCTCTATATTGGTCATCCTTGATATTTTTTGTCCACCATAAAAAAAATCCCTCTCACCCCTCTTACTAATTATGTGTTTCACTTTCATGTTTCCGACCAACATTAGGACGAATCAATGTCATTTGCCCTGCACATGACAAATTATGATGGCCTTCTCGTACATTTAAAAAAAATTGAATTTAAAGAAAGTACTTTTCCCTAGATCTTTGTCCAACAATGGTTGCCATGATAGACAAACTTTAATAAGAACGGGCTTTGGATTTCGGTGCTTGCGCTAGAGAAATAAGAAGCATGAGAAAATAAAGGTAGGAAAAGAGAGAATTTACGATGAGAGATTATAGATTTTAAGATACATTTTCCATTAAAATGAACCGAGTTACAACTTCCCCAGTTAAACATACTGAAGAAAATAAAATAACTGCAATTAATTGACAGTTCCAAAACGTATAAAATTCTATGCATCTCTAAAATCACAGATCAAATATGCCCATATTTGTTATGCAACAACCTCCAACTCTAAATTCTTCCACATGTCCCTCAAATGTTAGCCCTTTTGTCTTCGCCGAGATGAGCGGTCTAATTTTTGTTTGTGTTATGTGCGGTCTAATTTTACAATTTATATAAATTACTAATCTTTATTTGTATTTGCACGTCATACAAGTGAGGTTGAATCGCATGTTCTATTTATGGAGATAGCTCATCATTACTTCTTTCCTTGTTCAAATATTTGTCAATCTTTCATCAATTGGAAGAAAAATAAAGGATTTGCATGCTTGACCGCATAGCAACTTTGTGAGCATGAGTGCATATATGTGTCTTACTGCACTTGTCTGTATTATGTATGATATGTTACTTCCTACCTTTATTTTTTCAATTGAGCTACGTGTATGACATGCAGATGCATATGAAATGGTACTCTATAGGAATCACTTGTAATGATTTTATGTCAACAACTAATAGATTACGAGGTTATTTATTGCAAATAATTACTCTAAGTTGATTGAAACAAGCCACATTTTAAAATGAGAAAAACGCACTTCAACCCCCTTCCCCCCAAGTTACATGATTTGGCACATTAGCACCATGAAGTACAAAATAAGCATTTTACCCACTAAACTATTAAACTGAGTTGTGCATTCCCCCTCAGACGATTTAAGCTAATTTTGCTAGATGAACATATATGTGCAGTTGACATGAGATTTATACGGGTAAATTAGTAACGACATTTTTTACCCGCACATGCATTTTTTCTCCACTTATGAGTAAAATCTCCATTTTTGAGTAAGAGCTGTTGTGACTACTCTACCCTTAAATAACACTTGTTATATGCATATATACATTTTCCGGCGAACAAAAATGGCTTAAAATTATTTTTAGGGGTGATGTGCAACTTATTTTCGAATTCTAGAGTGTAAAGTACTTATTTTGCAATTGTGGCAGGTAAAGTGCTGAAACATGTAACTTTCAAGGGGTAAAATCATATTTCCCTTTTAAACTACTTTATTCATTTGTCACTCTAGCTAGTTATACTTTCCAAATAACACAAATACTTCTAATATAATCAAAACAACAAAGGAAAGATACAGATGGAAATATAACAACAAGCCTAGATTTGGAACTAGCCATGACAATGCATAACTTTTTTAACCCAAGACACAATAAAAGCATAACATGCTCGGGTTAACTAATAGTTGAAAAACTAAGAATTGTTGTCAGTTCTGGATCCAGCTCCTGAAGTACTAGCCTTATCATTTTCTCCTGCGGTGCTAGCCTTATTATTTATATCATACAAAAAATATGGAGAAAATACAGGACCATCCAACCAGTCTAGCTCATCAACTGGCAACTCACTGAAGTCATCAGCGTTAGTTAATGTATCCCTCATGTCCAATGATTGGTCCTTTTCACCACCAGTCGACGACATTTCAACCACTGTGTTAGGTGGAGGAACTGTAGGCTCTGCAACCGGCTGATTCGTATGACCAATCTGCAATGATCCCATTCTTAATTTGAGCTCGTTTAAGGTCTCTTCCATGACTGAATTCATTAAAACAGCATTGGAAATATCAAATTCTTCAACTTTTTTCATCCCAACCATACATTTGTACATAAAATTTTTCATCTCTTTGCGCTTGTTCTCAGTTTGCACGCGACGAAGTTTATCTTTCATCTTTTCGATGCGCTGGCTGGTGAAGGTTACTTGATTCACCTGTTTTTTAGTTTTTTCCATCTCTGGAAGCTCTTCGTAACGAGATAACAATGTTGTGGTGCATTCTGGCGATGGCCAGACCACCGGCTGACTTTCATACTGGCTGTATATGAGGGCACATGCATCTACACCGCAAAGGGTGCTGAGTTCCTCCACCTTTTTAATAATGCCCTTCTTTCTTTTCTTGAAAGAAATTTTTCTTTCTGAGTTGTTGGACATGAATTTGAGGGTAACTTTCCTTCTTGTCATTTTAGAAAAAGGAAAATTTCTTTCTTGAAAATATGAGAATTGGGAGTGTATAAGAGTGTATATGAATGTATGTATTGTGTTTGTATATATAGATAATCGAAGAGATATGAGTAATTATATTTCGAGAATTTTGAGTTGTATATTATCATTGTCCGAGTTGTTTGAATTAATAATATCATGTATTTGGATAACAACTATATTATTCAACAATAATTTCTGGTATTGGTTTTCTAACTTTGGATGTTTGTAAGATTGTACTTACCTAATTGTGATATTATAATGATAACAAAATTTATTTTTGAAATTTGAAATTATTTTAATTTTATTTAGTTGATTTGGTCTCTAATTGGGAACGATTGTAATGGTTATAAATCACAATAATAATTTTTTCTAATCAATATTTTTTTGTGACATACATGCAAAAATAATATACATGTTATGTTGTGATACATACATACATTCATACATACATATATATATATATATATATGACTTCAAATACCAACATATAAATTTATCAAAATTTCATGAAAGGTAGGCTTATGATCCAACCAACAAACGAGGTATATTTTAATTTTAAGGCAAGCTAAGTCGAACATTAGCTCAATTATTAAGTACTATTTAATTCTAATTATTATATTAATCCAAATTGAGAATCAAATTTAACGAAAATATTTTCTATATTAGTTTGTGTTTGATGCCACAATTCTGGTCTATATATAAATGTCTCGTAACAATACAATAATTTTAGTGACCATTTATAGAAATTTCAGCCCACAAAGAGAATCAAATTTAAGAGTTAGTAGACATGAATTAATTGGACACAGCTAATTAAAGTCTAATGAAATTCCTTTTACAAGTGTAAAATTTGAGAAATCACTTGTATTAGTATATAGTAACGCAACAACACATGATTCATAAAATTACATGTTCATAATATTGCCTCAATTAAAATGATTATCATAATATAACAATATTTACACAATTAATGATGTATGTATAACTTCATTCCACTTATCCAAACTACCAATATTAGTTAGGACAATTTAAAAATAATAGTTAATTGATTTAATTAATTAGTCGATGTCACAAATCATTCTACATTTATCATTGTTTAGTTGAATATCAATCAACAATTTAATATTGTTTTGTATAAAGCTTAATTCCACTGCATTTGCTAAAGAGACTTTCCCTTTAATGTTGTTAATCTCCAATATTGTACGACCTAACACTTTCAAATCATATGCAATGAAATATTGTGAAATCAATTAGAATACGTGCTTAAATTTTTTTTTTGTTATTAAAGAACAAAGATTCTCATTAGATTTCATAGTTTAACATAAAAAACTTATCAAAAATCTTTCGCTCGTATTATGCCATTAGTCATGATCGTCAATATTGCGCGTGCATGTCATACACGTGGGGCTGATAGTAACTATGTAATGTACATATATACACTCCACTCAATGAGTTTGAAAAAGGCTCGTTTTTCTTATTTACGAAAAAAACTGGCCCACCATTTACTCAAAACCAGTCAAAGGACTTTGAACCGATTAAAAAAAATTAAAATAACTTTCGTCAAGTAAAAAATTCAAAGGAGTTTCAAGCTCTCATTGCATAAATTGTTTGTGCGCAACATAACATTCTTGCATCCTCCAACACGTGTCTTTCTTGTTGATCAAAAAGTCAGTTGCTCCATTATTACTGTATTCTATTTGAGCTACGTGTGTGACATACAAACGCGTAAGAAATAATACTTTATAGAGAGTAGTTGTAATTACAAGTTTATTAATGCGACATGACGTTCTTAGTTAATTGACACAATTCACATTTTATAATCATATATTTATTATTATTGTAGCCAAGTATACGGACAAATCATACTTTTTGTCCTCTATATTGGTCATCCTTGATATTTTTTGTCCACCATAAAAAAAATCCCTCTCACCCCTCTTACTAATTATGTGTTTCACTTTCATGTTTCCGACCAACATTAGGACGAATCAATGTCATTTGCCCTGCACATGACAAATTATGATGGCCTTCTCGTACATTTAAAAAAAATTGAATTTAAAGAAAGTACTTTTCCCTAGATCTTTGTCCAACAATGGTTGCCATGATAGACAAACTTTAATAAGAACGGGCTTTGGATTTCGGTGCTTGCGCTAGAGAAATAAGAAGCATGAGAAAATAAAGGTAGGAAAAGAGAGAATTTACGATGAGAGATTATAGATTTTAAGATACATTTTCCATTAAAATGAACCGAGTTACAACTTCCCCAGTTAAACATACTGAAGAAAATAAAATAACTGCAATTAATTGACAGTTCCAAAACGTATAAAATTCTATGCATCTCTAAAATCACAGATCAAATATGCCCATATTTGTTATGCAACAACCTCCAACTCTAAATTCTTCCACATGTCCCTCAAATGTTAGCCCTTTTGTCTTCGCCGAGATGAGCGGTCTAATTTTTGTTTGTGTTATGTGCGGTCTAATTTTACAATTTATATAAATTACTAATCTTTATTTGTATTTGCACGTCATACAAGTGAGGTTGAATCGCATGTTCTATTTATGGAGATAGCTCATCATTACTTCTTTCCTTGTTCAAATATTTGTCAATCTTTCATCAATTGGAAGAAAAATAAAGGATTTGCATGCTTGACCGCATAGCAACTTTGTGAGCATGAGTGCATATATGTGTCTTACTGCACTTGTCTGTATTATGTATGATATGTTACTTCCTACCTTTATTTTTTCAATTGAGCTACGTGTATGACATGCAGATGCATATGAAATGGTACTCTATAGGAATCACTTGTAATGATTTTATGTCAACAACTAATAGATTACGAGGTTATTTATTGCAAATAATTACTCTAAGTTGATTGAAACAAGCCACGTTTTAAAATGAGAAAAACGCACTTCAACCCCCTTCCCCCCAAGTTACATGATTTGGCACATTAGCACCATGAAGTACAAAATAAGCATTTTACCCACTAAACTATTAAACTGAGTTGTGCATTCCCCCTCAGACGATTTAAGCAAATTTTGCTAGATGAACATATATGTGCAGTTGACATGAGATTTATACGGGTAAATTAGTAACGACATTTTTTACCCGCACATGCATTTTTTCTCCACTTATGAGTAAAATCTCCATTTTTGAGTAAGAGCTGTTGTGACTACTCTACCCTTAAATAACACTTGTTATATGCATATATACATTTTCCGGCGAACAAAAATGGCTTAAAATTATTTTTAGGGGTGATGTGCAACTTATTTTCGAATTCTAGAGTGTAAAGTACTTATTTTGCAATTGTGGCAGGTAAAGTGCTGAAACATGTAACTTTCAAGGGGTAAAATCATATTTCCCTTTTAAACTACTTTATTCATTTGTCACTCTAGCTAGTTATACTTTCCAAATAACACAAATACTTCGAATATAATCAAAACAACAAAGGAAAGATACAGATGGAAATATAACAACAAGCCTAGATTTGGAACTAGCCATGACAATGCATAACTTTTTTGGTTAACCCAAGACACAATAAAAGCATAACATGCTCGGGTTAACTAATAGTTGAAAAACTAAGAATTGTTGTCAGTTCTGGATCCAGCTCCTGAAGTACTAGCCTTATCATTTTCTCCTGCGGTGCTAGCCTTATTATTTATATCATACAAAAAATATGGAGAAAATACAGGACCATCCAACCAGTCTAGCTCATCAACTGGCAACTCACTGAAGTCATCAGCGTTAGTTAATGTATCCCTCATGTCCAATGATTGGTCATTTTCACCACCAGTCGATGACATTTCAACCACTGTGTTAGGTGGAGGAACTGTAGGCTCTGCAACCGGCTGATTCGTATAACCAATCTGCAATGATCCCATTCTTAATTTGAGCTCGTTTAAGGTCTCTTCCATGACTGAATTCATTAAAACAGCATTGGACATATCAAATTCTTCAACTTTTTTCATCCCAACCATACATTTGTACATAAAATTTTTCATCTCTTTGCGCTTGTTCTCAGTTTGCACGCGACGAAGTTTATCTTTCATCTTTTCGATGCGCTGGCTGGTGAAGGTTACTTGATTCACCTGTTTTTTAGTTTTTTCCATCTCTGGAAGCTCTTCGTAACGAGATAACAATGTTGTGGTGCCTTCTGGCGATGGCCAGACCACCGGCTGACTTTCATACTGGCTGTAAATGAGGGCACATGCATCTACGCCGCAAAGGGTGCTGAGTTCCTCCACCTTTTTAATAATGCCCATCTTTCTTTTCTTGAAAGAAATTTTTCTTTCAAAGTTGTTGGTCATGAATTTGAGGGTAACTTTCCTTCTTGTCATTTTAGGAAAAAAAAAATTCTTTCTTTAAAATATGAGAATTGGGGGGAGTGTATAAGAGTGTATATGAATGTATGTATTGTGTTTATATATATAGATAATCGAAGATATATGAGTAATTATATTTCGAGAATTTTTAGTTGTATATTACCATTGTCCGAGTTGTTTGAATTAATAATATCATGAATTTGGATAACAACTATATTATTCAACAATAATTTCTGGTATTTATTGATTTTGTAATGGTCTGCTGTCGTACGCAACCAAATATAAAACATATACTCCTAATAATGTAGTAGAGCGAGTAAGGGTCGATCCCACAGAGAATATCTAGTCTAATTTTATGCTAAATGGATTAAAACAAATGGGGGTTTAAGTGTGATGGAATTCAATAATTAAGATGTGATGAAAATTAAATTTAATCAATGTAACAAATATTGGTCCAAGTCAACATCCACTGTCGGAATCATATAACTGATCATCGATGCAAATATATATAACAATTCACACTTTGAATATTCACCGTGGAAATTAATCCCTTATCTCTCCTTAGTTTTAATTAATCAGAAGAAGAGATCCAATTAATCCTAACTACTAAATAACCCAAGATAAGCACTAAAGGTTTAATATAGCAGATGCTTTAAGAACTAGAGAGATCAATGAAACTAAACAATTCAAACACAAGCGGTTGGATTTAATTTAGTCGATTTATCTTCTTAAGATTAACAATTTCTGACGCAGCAAATTATTGAATCTTAGATGCTTCACAAAATTAGATGGATCAAACAATTACGGATTTGATATCTAATCAAGCAGTAGATTGAAAAGAATAATATACTAGTAGGCCTCCTAGCAACTAAACAAAACAACCATATTAATTATAACAGAAGAGCAATTGATATTCAAAACATAAATCGTATAATAAAACTAATTAGATCTCACAGTTTTCTTGTTTCCGAAGCTTCAGTTTTCTTCGACCAATAATAAAGATTTAGCCACGTAAGGCCATTAATAACTCTAAGTATATGTGTGAGGAGAGAATGAACTAGGTGGTCTTCTAAAGTCCTATTTATAAAAGAAGCCAACACAACCCTAAAAGAATCCTCTAAAATTGATATCCAATCTTTATATTATAAGAATAATATAAAAATTAGGATATTATCTCAATGTAAATAGGAGAATGCTGATTTATTCCTTCCAAATTCGTCCACCAAGGATTGCCCCAATATCAAGTCAATATATTAGACTAGATATTTAGGAAACTTTCCATAAAACAGGTACAGCGACTTCAAGTCCGATTTCGTCTAGGATCCCTTCAGAATCTTGAAAATCCCCAAAGATGAAAGTTGTATACATTCCTCTTGTCGATCTAAACCATCTTGAATCATCTCATTTGGATCTCGTATGAGAATTTTACGCCCATAATACGAAGTAGTGTCAAAACTGTCCAGAAATTATCTACTTAGCTTCTTTTGCACTTAGTGCTTCCAATTGTATCCTAGATAAAAATATAAGAATAATGAGTGTGGTTTGGTGTCAAATAAATATTAAATAGCAAATAATAATGCATAAAAACTTGACACTTTGTATTCTTATCAAATTCCCCCACACTTGTTCTTTGCTCGTCCTCGGGCAAAATTCAAATTCACTTCCCCAAAAAAGAACATCAAGGTTGCAATGCCATTAACAAAGAACAACCAAACTTTTCCAAAATCATAACACATCATGAACAACATTCTTAAACAACTTACAATTAGATAGCAAGTATTTTCATTTGAGAATACAGTAGACTAAATATGTAGACCCTTACAGGAATGTACACTCAACTCTCATGTGTTTGAAGGGTATGTGTTTCGCTCAAATTCATTCCTATGGAAATGATCTACCATAAGCTTGCATATCTTCTCATTCTCCTCCATTGAGACCACATGTATAACAAGAATCATAAGGACTTTTAGGGGTTGTAACGGGGCTTAGGGACAAGGAATGAACATTTGGAACTGAGTTTAAAAGTCTTCGAAACTAGTGGAGCAAGTAATCAGTTTAATCTCAATATAAGTGGAACCAAACACTCTATTTATCATATTTGTTTGTTTTGGATCTAAAGTACTAACCACATAAAATCCTTGCACCGAAAGAAGACCATGTTTCAAATCAAATGAAACATTATAAACTCCCTTCAATCAATTTTCTCTTTTTTTTTTTTTTTTTTTTTTTTTTTTCAAGACATAGACATACTACAACTTCATTAACCCCCACACTTATTTCAGGCACCCAATTATAGTGATGAATAATGCTCCACTAGCTCTAAGACTTAGGTAAAGATGTCATTTTTTTTTTCGGCTTAAAGTTTGTAATGTGGGTTAGAAAAAACAAGAAAAGGCTAAAGAAAGGCTCAGAAGGGGCTGAACGAGGGAAAAATTAATTCAAGGTAGGCTATTTGGCTTAAGTGGCTCACAAAAAAAATTTGCCTTAATCATATTCACGTATGCATGAGTCAATATGGCCTCAAATAGAATCAATGCAAGTTCTAGAGAAACAAGACCATGGAAGAATATCTCTCATGAAAAAAATGAGATCGATATTGATGTGTCGATCTAAAAGCTCGAAACCTCACCGGCTTTTTGTCTACAAAACTTAGTTACTACCGTTCTCAAAGAAAATATCAAAACTAATCAATTTTATATTGTAAGATTACTTATTCAATCATGTTATGACTTTAAGGCAAGTTCAATCGAACTTTTGCTCATGACAAAACTAAAACTTCTCCCCCCCCCCCACACTTGATGTTGACATTGTCCCCAATGTACGAAAAAACTACCAAACCAAACCAAAATAAATAAATAAATAAATAAGAATAAGAAAGATGTACTCCCCTTGGGTTGCCTCCCAAGCAGCGCCTATGTTTACAGTCGTTGGCTCGACCCAATGCTTCATTCTCTAGTCAGAATAAATTGGATCCTCAACATCCAATGTAGCCACATTGTTTACTTGAAAACCTTCATAGAAGGTTTTTAGTCTATGGCCATTCACCTTGAATATTTTGGAGGTCTCCATACTTTGAATTTCAACTGCACCATGAGGAAAAACATTAGTGACAACAAAAGGTCCAATCCAACGAGAACGTAACTTACCTGGAAACAAACGAAGTCGAGAATGGTACAGAAGGACTTTTTGACCAACTTTGAACTCCTTCCTACTAATCATCTTGTCATGAAAAGCCTTCGTCCTTTCTTTGTAAATCCTAGCATTCTCATATGCATCATTGCGAATTTCCTCTAACTCTTGTAGTTGCAACTTCCTATGTTCTCCACTTTCATCCATCTTCATGTTGAAACTCTTTATAGCCCAATATGCCTTATGCTCTAACTCAACTGGAAGGTGACATGGCTTCCCAAACACCAATCGATAAGGTGACATACCAATGGGCGTCTTATATGCAATTCGATATGCCCACAAGGCATCATCCAAGCGCAAACTCCAATCTTTCCTATTTGGACTGAAAGTCTTTTCAAGGATTGACTTGATCTCTCGGTTTGATACTTCTGCTTGTCCATTAGTTTGTGGGTGATATGCAGTAGAAACCTTGTGTGTCACGTGGTACTTTCTAAGCAAAGTCTCCATAGTACGGTTGCAAAAGTGAGTGCCTCGATCACTTATTATAGCTTTTGGGATTCCAAACCTGGAGAATATGTTAGACTTGATAAAATCTGTAACAACTTTAGAATCATTAGTCCTAGTGGATTTAGCTTCCACCCATTTCGAGACATAATCAACAGCAAGTAATATGTAAACATAGCCGAAAGATACAGGAAAGGGTCCCATGAAGTCGATGCCCCAAACATCAAAAATTTCACAAAATAGTATAGAAGTTTGTGGCATCTCATTTTTCTGGGAAATATTACCCGTTTTTTGACAATGCTCGCATGATTTACAAAATAAATATGAGTCCCGAAATAAAGATGGCCAATAAAAACCACATTCTAGTACATTTCTTGCTGTTCTTTTTGCTCCAAAGTGACCTCCACAAGCATAAGAATGACAAAAGGTGAGAACAGAAATAATATCATTATCAGAGACACACCTTCTTATTATTTGATCACCACAATGTTTCCATAAGTACGGGTCATCCCATACATAATACTTTGCGTCACTTTTCATCTTATCTTTTTGAGCCTTAGATAAACCAGAAGGTAACATATTAGTAGCCAAAAAATTCACAATATTTGCATACCAAGGTAATGTCACACTCGTGGAAAGTAGTTGCTCGTCAGGGAAGGTCTCGTGTAGAGGAAGTTCATCCTTCATACGAACTAAGCGACTCAAATGATCAGCCACTTGATTTTCTATCCCTTTTTTGTCCTTTATCTCCAAATCGAATTCACTTAAGAGAAGTATCCATCTTATTAACCTTGGTTTCACCTCTTTTTTGGTCATCAAATATCGAATGGCTGCATGATCAGAGTAAACAATAACTTTAGTACCAAGCAAATAAGATCGAAACTTTTCTAAAGCAAAAACAATAGCTAAAAGTTCTTTTTCAGTAGTCGAATAGTTTCTTTGGGCATCATCCAAAGTTCGTGAAGCGTAATAAATGGCATGAGATGATTTTCCAACTCTTTGACCCAAAACAGCACCGATTGCATAGTCACTTGCGTCACACATTATTTCAAAAGGAATATTCCAGTCAGGGGGCTGAATGATTGGGGCAGAAGTTAGCAACTCCTTCAGCTTATCAAACGCTTTTCTACATGCTTCATTAAACTCAAACGACACATCTTTTTGTAACAACTTGCATAGGGGTACTGCTATTTTGGAGAAGCCTTCGATAAATCTTCGGTAAAAACCTGCATGTCCAAGAAAAGAACGAACTTCCCGCACACAAGTAGGGTAAGGTAAAGATTGAATAATATCAATTTTAGCTCTATCTACCTCTATTCCCTTAGGTGAAACAACATGGCCTAAAACTATTCCTTGTTCAACCATAAAGTGACATTTTTCATAATTCAAAACAAGGTTAGTATCTATGCATCTTTTAAGAACAAGTGCAAGGTTATGCAAACAATTATCAAAGGAATCTCCATGAACGGTGAAATCGTCCATAAAGACCTCTATGATGTGTTCAATATAATCTGAAAATATGCTAACCATACACCTTTGAAAAGTCGCAGGGGCATTGCAAAGGCCAAAGGGCATGCGCCGATAAGCAAAAGTACCGAAAGGGCATGTGAAAGTCGTTTTTTCTTGATCCTCTGGGGCGATTGCAATCTGAAAATAACCTGAAAAACCATCAAGAAAACAATAAAATGCATGACCAGCTAATCTCTCAAGCATTTGATCAATAAAAGGTAAAGGAAAATGATCTTTGCGGGTTACACTATTTAATTTTCTATAATCTATACAAACCCGCCACCCATTTTGAACTCGGGTGGGAATCAACTCATCGTTCTAATTTTTTATGACAGTTATCCCGGTCTTTTTAGGAACCACTTGAACCGGGCTAACCCAATTACTATCTGAGATGGGAAATATCATCCCAACTTCAAGGAGTTTGAGGATCTCCTTCTTAACTACATCCATCATAGGTGGGTTCAATCTCCTTTGCGCTTGTCGAGATGGTTTTGCTCCCTCTTCAAGCAAAATTCGATGCATGCACGTAGATGGACTAATTCCTTTGATATCCGCAATGGTCCAACCAATGGCTTCTTTATACTCCTTAAGTACTTTCACGAGCTTTTCTTCCTGTAGTGCACTAAGTTTGCTAGAGATGATCACAGGCAGTGTATTTCCATCTCCAAGGAACACGTACTTGAGATGACTAGGAAGGGGCTTCAAATCTGGAATAGGGGCCTGTAAAATAGAAGGCAAAGGTTTCTCGTTAGAAACTGGTAGCGTAATATAAGAAATGTTACCTGTTTGTTTTAACTTTGGAAATTCATTCAACGCTGTGACAGTTTCCTGTAAATCAATGTTCAAGGCTAACTCCTCATTTTCTTTCTCAATATGCTTACCAATAGCAACTTCCAATTTATCTTCTCCATCAAGTTCAAAAATTTCCTGTGCTAAAGAATCAATGACATCAATAGAAAAAACAGAATTATCATCACTAGGATATTTCATGGCATCATAAATATTAAATTTAACAATTTCGCCATCAAACTCCATAGTTAGTGTGCCACTATGAACATCTATTTTTGTCTTGGATGTCTTTAAAAATGGTCTCCCCAACAAAATAGGTGTAGCTTGATCACCATTCTCCATATCAAGTACATAAAAGTCAGCAGGAAAAACCAAATCATTAACTTGCACAAGAATATCCTCAACTATTCCCTTAGGATATGCATTAGATCTATCAGCCAATTGAATCACAACACCAGTTTTGTTTAAAGGTCCAATTTTTAGAGAAGCATACACAGAATATGGCATGACATTGATCGATGCTCCTAAATCTAACATGGCCTTTTCAAATCTAGTGTTACCTATCTTACAAGGGATAGTAAACATGCCTGGATCTTTACATTTAGCAGGTATTTTTCTTTGAATAATTGCAGAAACATTCTCTCCTACTGTCACCTTTTCACTTCCCTTAAGTTTTTGTTTTCGTTTGAGTGTGCACAATTCTTTTAGAAATTTAGCATAACGAGGTACTTGTTTAATAGCATCCAAAAGTGGAATATTTACCTCGCATCTACGGAAAGTCTCATACAAATCTTTATTTTGTTCATCTTTCCTGGATTCTGCTAATGCTTGAGGAAAAGGGGGTATTGGTTTATAATCAGAAAAAGGCAAAAACTTACGGTTAGGTATGTCCTTGTCCTTACGAATGTCTTTCTCCACTATAATTTCTTTCTCCTTTTCTTGTTTTGACGGTGCATGAACTGCCTCAGTTGGAATTTCAACCTCTTTTCCGCTTCTCAAAACTATAGCACCTGCATTTTCTCTTGGATTTACTATCGTTTGAGACGGTAATTTCCCCGAACTTTGAGCCTCTAGCCGACTAATTGCGGTTGCCATTTGACCCATTTGATTATCCAAGTTCTGAATAGTGGTCCTCGTTTCTTGTTGAAATTGTTTGGTCTCCTGTTGAAATTGCAAAGTATTAGTTGCAAGAGACTTAACAATATCTTCTAACGACATACCAGAATTAGAAGGTTGGATCG
This sequence comes from Penstemon barbatus, assembly GCA_003313485.2. Taxonomy (NCBI): domain Eukaryota; kingdom Viridiplantae; phylum Streptophyta; class Magnoliopsida; order Lamiales; family Plantaginaceae; genus Penstemon; species Penstemon barbatus. Next base: position 87,345,700 of record CM064883.1, on the reverse strand, counting down.
GTTGTGGTCTAGGAGGATATGGCTGCTTATATTGTTGGTAATTTTGACGGTTTTGACTTGCGGGCTGATTCATTTGAGGGTTCCCATAGCTAAGGTTGGGGTGGTCCCTCCATCCCGGATTGTACGTGTTTGAGTAGGGATCATACTTCCTTTGTGGCTGTCCATGAAAATCACCCGTAGCATTCACTTGCTCAACAGATTCCTCTTGAAGAGTTGGGCACAAATCAGTTGGATGCCCTACCACCGAACAAATCCCACAAGATTTTGTTGTTTGCACATTACCTACAGCCATTTGACGAACAAGAGAAGTTAAACTAGCAATTTGTTGTTCAAGGGAAGAAACGTTTACCTCATTAACATTCTTTGGTAGAACATCAAGCCTAGTGCCAAATTGTTGGGAATTTGCTGCCATATTTGCAATCAAGTTCTTAGCAGCCTCCGGAGTTTTATCCACTAAAGCTCCTCCACTAGCGGCATCAATCATGTTTCTATCAGTGTGTAGAAGACCCTCATAGAAATATTGGATAAGTAGCTGCTCAGTAATTTGATGATGGGGGCAGCTTGCACATAATTTCTTAAATCGTTCCCAATATTCGTAAAGAGATTCTCCATTGTGCTGCCTTACACCACAAATTTCCTTTCGAATGTTTGCTGCTCTTGAAGCTGGGAAATATTTCTCTAGGAACATCCTTTTCATCTCGTTCCATGTAGTAATGGTCCCAGAGGGTAGATAATACAACCAATCCTTAGCCGAATCTTTCAAAGAAAATGGAAAGGCTCTCAATTTTATTTGCTCTTCAGTCACCCCCACAGGTTTCATACTCGTGCATACCACATGTAGTTCCTTTAGATGCTTGTGAGGATCTTCCCCTGCAAAACCATGGAAAGTTGGTAAAAGATGTATTAGTCCTGATTTTAGTTCAAAGGTAGTAGCAGCATCTAAAGTAGGAAAAGTAATGCATAAAGGGTGTTGATTCAAATCAGGGGCAGCAAGCTCTTTCAAAGTTTGATTTCCAGCCATAATTTCTTTCTCTTCAGAATCAGAATTGCTTATAGACCAGTCAGAAGTTGGATTGATTTCTTCAGTGTCTTTTTGAAGTTTCTTCTTTAACCTGCGCAAAGTTTTCTCAATTTCTGGATCGTACTGCAATTCACTTTGATTAGAAGATCGAGTTGCCAACATAAAAATAAATAAATAAATAAGGATCACAAAAAGCAAAAAAAAATCAACTAGAAAATTCCCCGGCAACGGCGCCAAAATTTGGTCTGCTGTCGTACGCAACCAAATATAAAACCTATACTCCTAATAATGTAGTAGAGCGAGTAAGGGTCGATCCCACAGAGAATATCTAGTCTAATTTTATGCTAAATGGATTAAAACAAATGGGGGTTTAAGTGTGATGGAATTCAATAATTAAGAAGTGATGAAAATTAAATTTAATCAATGTAACAAATATTGGTCCAAGTCAACATCCACTGTCGGAATCATATAACTGATCATCGATGCAAATATATATAACAATTCACACTTTGAATATTCACCGTGGAAATTAATCCCTTATCTCTCCTTAGTTTTAATTAATCAGAAGAAGAGATCCAATTAATCCTAACTACTAAATAACCCAAGATAAGCACTAAAGGTTTAATATAGCAGATGCTTTAAGAACTAGAGAGATCAATGAAACTAAACAATTCAAACACAAGCGGTTGGATTTAATTTAGTCGATTTATCTTCTTAAGATTAACAATTTCTGACGCAGCAAATTATTGAATCTTAGATGCTTCACAAAATTAGATGGATCAAACAATTACGGATTTGATATCTAATCAAGCAGTAGATTGAAAAGAATAATATACTAGTAGGCCTCCTAGCAATTAAACAAAACAACCATATTAATTATAACAGAAGAGCAATTGATATTCAAAACATAAATCGTATAATAAAACTAATTAGATCTCACAGTTTTCTTGTTTCCGAAGCTTCAGTTTTCTTCGACCAATAATAAAGATTTAGCCACGTAAGGCCATTAATAACTCTAAGTATATGTGTGAGGAGAGAATGAACTAGGTGGTCTTCTAAAGTCCTATTTATAAAAGAAGCCAACACAACCCTAAAAGAATCCTCTAAAATTGATATCCAATCTTTATATTATAAGAATAATATAAAAATTAGGATATTATCTCAATGTAAATAGGAGAATGCTGATTTATTCCTTCCAAATTCGTCCACCAAGGATTGCCCCAATATCAAGTCAATATATTAGACTAGATATTTAGGAAACTTTCCATAAAACAGGTACAACGACTTCAAGTCCGATTTCGTCTAGGATCCCTTCAGAATCTTGAAAATACCCAAAGATGAAAGTTGTAGACATTCCTCTTGTCGATCTAAACCATCTTGAATCATCTCATTTGGATCTCGTATGAGAATTTTACGCCCATAATACGAAGTAGTGTCAAAACTGTCCAGAAATTATCTACTTAGCTTCTTTTGCACTTAGTGCTTCCAATTGTATCCTAGATAAAAATATAAAAATAATGAGTGTGGTTTGGTGTCAAATAAATATTAAATAGCAAATAATAATGCATAAAAACTTGACACTTTGTATTCTTATCATGTAACTTTGGATGTTTGTAAGATTTTACTTACCTAATTGTGATAGTATAATGATAACAAAATTAATTTTTGAAATTTCAAATTATTTTAATTTTATTTAGTTGATTTGGTCTCTAATTGGGAACGATTGTAATGGTTATAAATCACAAATATATTTTTTCTCATCAATATTTTTTTTGACATACATGCAAAAATAATATACATGTTACGTTGTGATACATACATACATACATACATACATACATATATATATATATATATATATATATATATATATGACTTCAAATACCAACATATAAATTTATCAAAATTTCATGAAAGGTAGGCTTATGATCCAACCAACAAACGAGGTATATTTTAATTTTAAGGCAAGCTAAGTCGAACATTAGCTCAATTATTAAGTACTATTTAATTCTAATTATTATATTAATCCAAATTGAGAATCAAATTTAAGGAAAATATTTTCTATATTAGTTTGTGATCTTACGTGGTTTCGTTAGTTCGATCAAGGGTGGAATGCGATACAATAATAACAATAATAAAGTAAAGAAAAGACCAAAGTAATTGTATTCGAATTGAATGAGTACAAATACAAGTATTCAAAGGTCCTATTCGAGCATTATTGGATGCCGTACAAGCTAGAGGGGGAAATACATATGAGAAAAGCTATATCTATACTAATCCCGAGCGGAGCTGAACTGTAGCTTCGAGGAGAGAGCATCTGGGAAGTCGTGTCGTCGTCATAAATGCTTGGGGTATTTATAGCCGTTCTGATGGGCTAGGGCCTGGGCTCGGCCCAACAGTACCCTTCGATCTCGGGTTCTCTTTATAAGCTCGAAACAATTAACTTTAAACCCTATCTTGGCTCGTTGTTCCTGGGGGACCAGGATTGGTGTTATCTGATCCATATCGAGCTTGTGAGGACAGGGGATCCAAATTACTCCTCATCAATACTCCCCCACTTCTCGAGCGTAAAGTGGAGCTTGCGCTCGAAGAAGTATAAGTTATGTTACTTGTTGGTATGAGGCGTGTCGTTTGAAACATGTTTCGGATATGCCTCGTTAAAAACCTAACTTGGAAAAACCCATTGGGATAAAAACCGAGCAAGGGAAAAATAGTGCATATATGAGAAACAATATATCAGCGTGTCGAGATGATAACCTCGTCATTGATCCTTGAGAATGGTAATATTCTTTAATATTCCTTGATGCTTGATTTAACTTCTTGATGAGTACTTTCCCGAAAGTTTCGACCCTTAGAAGGAGGTTACTGAAGTGCTACGAGAATAATTTTTTAAGGAGTTTATTCTATAGCTTATGAGTAGAGGGCCCAAAATGCGATTCTATATAGGGTAAGGATAGGTTTTACCCTAAGTAAGTTCAACCGTCGCGGTTACTCAGGGACTTGTTTGCAATTTTACCTTTTTGACCCCGTATATATACGTTATCCTGTAGAAAGATTGTTTCCATATCGCGTTTTCCTTTGAGCTCGGAGTGCTTGAATCGAAAAGGTATTTACTTTAATACATTCATTTCTAATTCCGCCATGTCAAGTTCTAGGAATTCGAAGGGCAAGAATAAGGTTGGAGAGGAGCAAGAGTCCGATCCTTTATTTAGGCTTGTTGATGACTACGAAGATGGTGAATTTCGTCCAGTAGGCGAGGGTGATGATCCGGGCGTGGATCTCGAGGAAGATGAGGTCGAGAGACATAATATCGGCGAGGGTGCCTTTGTTAGAATTTTCAAACACATGCCTGCCCCTGAGGCCGTGACCTCGAGCAGGTCAGAACTTCCTGCCAAAGAAACTTCCTGTTGTTTTTCAAAGAAAGATCGTGTTCAGCTTGAGACGGAGTTTGGTAAATTCCTTCCCAAAGGTTTTTCGATCGTCGTTCCTTCTTACACTGATCGTGCTACCGAGCCCCCGGCTGGTTGTCAAGCCTTTTATGAGGGCCAGTTCTCCAGTGGTTTGCGTATTCCGTTCATTCCCCTGATCAGAAATGTCCTTACTTTCTTTTCGCTGTCCCCCGCTCAACTTCTTCCGCACTCTGTTGCATATATCGTAGCATTCAGTGCTCTTATGGAGGCTAAAGGGGAAGAGGCCTCCTTCAGCAATTTTTGGCAGATATTCGCAATGGATCTTGGCAAAGGTTCGAATACGGGGTTCGCATCCGTCCGCCAGAGGTCGAAAAGGCCTTTCCTTACCAAAATAGCAACGGGAAAAAATAAAGGTTGGAAAAGGCGATTCTTCTTTGTGAAGGGTCCTGATGTTCCAATATCAGAAGGTAGCTCGAAGATGAGACCGTATCGGTGGGATGGTGCGTGCTCTTGGTCGTACGGTTCTCGCAGAATCAGAGAGAAACTCAGACAACGTCTTTCCGATGAATTTCTCGATTAGTTGAGGTCCAATCCTTATCAGACCAGGTTTTTGGTTCAGGAAGGCGTTTTGCGATTGGCCGGGTTGAGTCGCTGCGACTACCCTGCCCCTGCGATTAAATATCCCAATCGATGTTCCGATGGATCCCTTCTGCAGATCGATGTAACGCTCCAACTTTTGCCACTCTTTCATTGGGTATGCTTATTATCTTGCCCATCTAATGGTTCAAACTTAACTATTTCTCTGGTTTAAACCCGTGCCTGATTCGTACTATCTCTATAGGTCGAGTTGTCGAGAAATTTCGAGTGTCTGATGCTGTTTTGATCGGAGATAAACAGTTTTATTTCGATCCGCTACCTTACGCCTCTGAAAAGGGAACTGATATTAATAATTCAGGTGAGATCATCGTATCCTCTATGATTCCCGAGCTAAGAGGAGTTGGTACGATGAGCTCCTTGAATTCGGCCACTGCCGGGCCTCTTCGGTCCTTCTTTTCCCCTGATACTTCCGTTCTTGCGTCGGTTGGATATAGTCAACATTCCTGGAATCGAATTCAAGGTATTCAGGAATACGAAAAACTTTTGAGTCATAAAAGAAATGCCGTACATCCCGGACCCTCGAGGAGGGTGAAACCCTTTGGTGTTACTTCCGACTCTGTTCCCTGTCGAGAAGGTAGATCGGAGCCTGATGTGGCAGATTTTATGGAAGAACATCTTCGAGGTAGCAGAGCGGCAGGATATCCCGAAGACGGCACTATACAGACCGATCTGAATGTCAGTGGGGAAAATGAATTCGACAAAGCCGCTAGGATTTTTATGGCCTGTCGATTCAAGCGGGATATGCTACTTCATAACGTCAAAGGCGACTTTGAGGTTTTGAGTGACTTTTCTCGAACTTATCATGAGGTAAAAAATAATTTTTTATTTCTTTTCTATCTTTAGAATCCCTTGCCCTTGCCCATACTCAAAAATGTCCTGCAGGTCGGGGATTTGTTCGCTCTTCAATCCTATCGCCTGGCGTTATTAGAGCAGGAATCGCAGGACGCTCATGACGCATTCGCACAAATTTTTGTTGATAACGAGGCCATTCGATCTCAGCTGGCAGAGAGTCAGCGAGAATTGTCTCAAGTAAAGAAAGAGCTCGAGCGAGCAACGGCGAAGTGTTCCTCCTCTATAGAAGAGGACTTGCTGGCGTCCGTTAAAGAGAGAAGTGCCCTTGAGGAAGAGTTGAAGAAAATAAAGATAGAACTCGATTTGGCGAAGCAGGATTCCGAGCGTGCATATGCCCAAGGCCGGGAAGAAGCCGAGATTCCAGCCATACGAGAATTCTTAGAATCCCCGGTCTTTGACCCTTTAGTTCAAAAAAGAGTGGGAAAATAAAGATAGAACTCGATTTGGCGAAGCAGGATTCCGAGCGTGCATATGCCCAAGGCCGGGAAGAAGCCGAGATTCCAGCCATACGAGAATTCTTAGAATCCCCGGTCTTTGACCCTTTAGTTCAAAAAAGAGTGGGAGAAATTCTCCAGACTATCTTTTATAAAGGGGTTCAACAATTAGTGGCGGCCGAGAAGATTCCGGATGAGATGGAGGAGTACATTAAGTATATGAATCCTTTCAAGAATGCTGAAGGAAAGGATTATAAAGCTTCTTCTCTTCCTAAAGTGGATATTAACTGGCGAGAACATCGCTTTGCCTCCTTAGTCGAGGAATATGGCACTCCGATGCCTAATCCTGACGTACTCGAGCGTTATAACGACGATCCTTCTTCTGCATCCGGGGAAAGAAGCAACAACATCGACATAGGTGATGTACCGGACATGGAGATCGATCGATCCTTCAATCAGACGGAGTAGTTGCTCAATTTCACACATGCACTGGCTGTTCGCCTATTTAGGAAGTTATCGTAGTCGAGCGCGCCGGAGGGGCACTTCATAATTTTTTAGTTAGGAATTAACCGTATTTGACCATGTAACTTATTTTTGTGATTGGACTTGTTTTCTCTCTCCAATCTGATTCGTGTAACTTGTAAATATCGACCTTATAAATATCTAGTCATTATCTAATTTTCAAGCATCGGCAATTCTTTGTACCTTATGCTCGAACTTTAGTTACTTCAGGTGGGATTTTTCTAAAAGGTTGCGTCGTTTCATTATCGTAATCGTAGGGTGTAGGATCTATAAATATTAGGATCTCTTATCATTATTCACACGACATCTTTGCTTATAGAGATCGGAGCTCTCCCAAAATTTGCTGCATTCTTCGAGCTTCCTAAGGGTAAAGATCTGAGCAATCGATCCAAATTCACTCATCATGGAAAACGTGTTAGGCAAAGCTATCGATCCCAGGTCGCTATTTGGTGGTTCGAAGAATAAGAATTCGAACAAAGAGCAAAAAGAGCAGAAAACTGCCAAGGAGGCCAAACCCTCCAAATCTTCTTCTAAGACTTCCGCGTCTTCCCCAAAAGCTCTTAAAGGTGGGGAAAATAAGAAAGAGAAAGGTGCTTCCTCGAAGCAGAACAAGGGCAGTTCCGGCAAGTCCATCCTGGATGAAGAACTCGAAACTACGCTCGGGGTTTCTTCCCCGAAAGTAGGCGAGTCTCCGAGTAAAGATCGTGTCCGAGAGAAGACCCCTATTCCTTCTTCGAATAAAAGGCCTTATTCCGATGGGACCACTCCCCTTGAGGCTTTGCAAAACCTTGCCATCGGTAGCAAGTCATCTTCAGATGTATCGACCGTTCCTGCTGCAGGGAATCTCAGCAAAAAGTCCAAGTTTGAGATTGGTGAAGGGGCCTCTGCTGAAGCCTTAGGGATTAATAATTCTCCCCAACCTTTCGTTGATTCCACTCCTTCAAAAGTTGCTTCTTCCCTGCACGAGGAGCCGAAAGACGGATCTTCTTCTAAGGTCGATCCCATGGGCAACTTGTTGCAAGCTGATATGCCCAAGGAGAGAAACGCGTCCAAGGAGAGGAACATAGAAGAGTTGTTTGAGTCTGGGCAGCACTTCCTTTTTCAGGTGTGCACTTATCTATTCTTCCTTCCTCTCCCCTCCCCCTTTTTTTTTTTTTTTTTTTTTTTTTTTTTTTTAACGCTGTTGATCCTTTTAACAGGCCGGACAAGATTTTATTGAGCTTAAAACATTTGCTGAGCGAGAGACCAATCAACGTGCTGCCATCTCCCTCGAGCTGGAGGAGAAGAAAGTCGAGCTCGACCGCGTCCTTACAGATAAGCTTGCTTTGGAGAGGGAGAAGGCCGCTAACGAGCATGGAGAGGAGATCCACAAGCAGTTGAATGATAAACTCGAAGAACTGAAGAGTCTTCACGAGCAAGAGAAGCAAGATTTTACGCGTCGTGAGAAGGAGGCTTATGATCGTGGATTTGAAGCAGGATGCGAGGCTCGTAACGCTGAGCTTCGAAAGATTCTCTCTGACAATAAGCTTGTTTAGATGTTGTTTTTTATTTATCCGGATTTGTAGTATGCTTTCTCTTGTGCGATCATGAATAAGATATTTATTTCTCTTATCGTCCTTATTTGTCATCCTGTAGAAATGCTTTTGTATACTGTCATCGAGCAAATATGAATATGCGTCATCCTTTACCGACTTTGATAAATATTTAGATGATAGACGATAATCGATATTCCTCGATTTTGAATATGACCTGTGGGAGGCTTTTATTCCCCCGTCAAATACATAATAATTAAGAGATCGAATAGAAAGATCTAAAATGACCTTTGAGTAACAATTTTAATCTGAGGGACCAAATTCCTTAGTCGGATAAATAATCGTGAAGTAATAATCGGAATAGTGTCTTGGTCGATCTTGAATAGTAAATTTGATCCAAGTGTCATAATGATGGCTGATAGCCTTAGACGAATAAATAATGATAGAATAGAATGCTGATTGATTTCGGTTGATCGAGGATAATAATTTCGATCTAAGGGGCGTAGTAACGGCTTTCACCCTTAGTCATTTCAGAGCAATCTTAGCTAGAGGGTCGTAGCAGAGGCTTTCACCCATTTGATAATTTTCGATCTAAGGGGCATAGCAGAGGCTTTCACCCTTAGTCGTTTCAGAGCATTTTTAGCTCTTGGGTCATAGCAGAGGCTTTCACCCATTTGATAATTTTCGATCTAAGGGGCATAGCAGAGGCTTTCACCCTTAGTCGTTTCAGAGCATTTTTAGCTCTTGGGTCATAGCAGAGGCTTTCACCCATTTGATAATTTTCGATCTAAGGGGCATAGCAGAGGCTTTCACCCTTAGTCGTTTCAGAGCATTTTTAGCTCTTGGGTCATAGCAGAGGCTTTCACCCATTTGATAATTTTCGATCTAAGGGGCATAGCAGAGGCTTTCACCCTTAGTCGTTTCAGAGCATTTTTAGCTCTTGGGTCATAGCAGAGGCTTTCACCCATTTGATAATTTTCGATCTAAGGGGCATAGCAGAGGCTTTCACCCTTAGTCGTTTCAGAGCATTTTTAGCTCGAGGGTCGTCACCCATTTTTAATTTTCGATCCAAGGGGCGTTGCAACGTCTTTCACCCTTGGTCGATTTTCCAGGGTCATAGCAACAGCTTTCACCCTTATATAATAATAGATTGAGACAAGTATAGATAGAGAGATCGATAATATCAGGGAGAGATGAACGAATATAAATATTGACGGGATCAGTTTCCATTGAATATATAACTCTAATCGAAGTAAATTTTTATAAGAAAATAGTCTTCCGCAACCACGAGAAAGGATGAATTATGGAGAATCAGCTAGTAGTGAATAACCCTAGACTTCAAACAATCCTTATGTCTTTGTCGAGAAAATTCCTTGCTTGTAGGTTCCCAATTTTGATAAGTTTGATTTTTTCTAAACGGTTCCCGTTTTACCGGGAATCGCAACGGTCGACAAATCTTGTCCGCTCCCTTTGCGAATTATGCGCCGTTGGATTCTTTTCTGTTTTCGGCTATAAAAGGCTGGCATATTGCTGAAATCATCTCATTCATTGTATCGAGAATTTTTCTATCTGATCATGGTGGTCAAGACGATTATTCGATTAATTCAACTGTTTGAGTTCGGACTTCGAACAATTCTTAAGCGGAAAAGTCCTCGAGCGGAAAAGATTACAGCAACCACGCTTAGAATATCGACAGGCAAATGCGGTCTCCATCTTGAAAGCCAATATGCCAGATGCATTTAGGAAGACGTTGGGCCGACAGCGCTCGCCCCTCTGTTTTCGAAAGGTTGCAAATAAAGTTAGAAGCCTGCGGGTCCTAAGGAGATTCCGTGCTCGGAGCTAAATTATCCAAGTAAACGATTGTACGGGAGACCTAAAATTTCATAGGATTGTATTAATGTACTGACGTAATGTAAAGGCTTATGCTACGCTCGATATGTATTTCCCATATCCTGTATTTTTCCGAGATAGTATAAATACATTACTTCTTCGTTTTGTTGATAACATCTAATATAACTAGATAAAGATTTATCTTTCATAGTTCCATCTCGAGCTTCCAATATTGACCAAGAATTAATCGAATAACACTTGCCAGATTAGATAATGAATAAATATCTTAGCGGTCCTAAAATTGACAAGGGAAACGATGCCGTAAATTTTTATCACTGCTGAATTTTCCTAATTGCATAACTTCCAGGTCGAGAATCCCGACATGCCATTCTTCGATAATAATGTAAAGTTCGATAGAATGTTGTAATTCTTCTATACTTCTCATTGAATCGCGTGTCCTTGGTTACCAAACAGGGCCCTATTTCTCGGGAAACGTAACTGTCCTTCCATTTATTGCGGACATCCAAATCGCTCATAATATGTTATCTGGGCCGTTGATTTTAAATTCCTTACCCCTATAAATAGGTCCCTTCGCATATACAACACTTCTTGCTTTTCTCCTTATGCTCCCTTCGATCACCATGAGTCGAGTTTTAAATCTGATTCGTATTTTCTCCCAAATAAAAGAATTTGAGATTAGAGTTCGAACTTTGTTTCTCGATCTTGTTTCCTTTTGTATAAGCTTTTCGCTTAGAATATCGTCAGGCAAAAGAAATTGCGCCTAGAATACCGGCAGGCAACCTGTTTTCCCAGACATATCTTGTCTGGTGCGGGTTAGAATTCTGGTATTCTGGCGCAGTACCTGATCGGGCAGCTGGTTACTCCGAGAAGAGTTCTTTAAATCTGAGGCATCAACTTCCTCGAGGGCTTTCTTACGAGATAGTTTCCTCGAGTTTCCTTGGAGTGCTTCTGTTGGGATAACCCTTTGCTGCTCCGGTTCGAATTAACCTGTAAATAATGATTGAGTATTTCAATCATTGTTTACAGATGATGATCTAAGGTCGGTCTGCTTCCCTGGTGAGGATCTCCAATCCGGCTTTTACTCAGCTCGAGGGCGGACGTGCGACACGTTGCTAGTGATTGGCAAGACAGATCACTGCTGAGTTCTGCATCTGGGGCGCTCCTAGGGAATGAAGATCGAGCACGTAACAAGATAGAATTACCTCATAGAATTTTGTAATAGGGTTGGAATTATTGTACTGCGTTCCTCAAGCCCAAATTATATTTGAAGCTTTTCTTTGTAACTTGTTTGAAGAATTTTAATGATAAAATTTCACTTCTAATCGAATTTTGTTACTTGAATTCCGTTATTGGTCGAAATGATAGCCAATATTCCATCCATTAGCTCGAGAATTTATCTAATCGGTTGCAGATATTTAATCAATCAACTTATCCCGACCAACTTTGAGAAAAATACCCACAGTCGATAAATAGTATAGAGATTTCGCAAATGATCTTTTAAATAGTCGAATCGAAAAATTTGTCATTGAAGTTAATAAACACGAAGATCGGAAAAATAAATTCCGATCGTCAATAACAAGCTGCAACTTCATAGATCTTCTAAGCCTTCGACGATACCTGCTGAACTTCTTATTCGTTCCTAAAAATAAATTCGTTGAAGAAATAAATGAGCTGTGCGACCAAAAGCTTGACCATTATCCTTAAGCTTAAAAAACTATCAGATAGGCCTTCTTTCTTCATCCCTGAAATGATGAACCCCCCAAGGGTCGAAGGATTCGCCTCGGAGAGTGGATAACGGAATTTCGGATTAGTAAGCTTTCCATCTGTCATACACATTTCTCCTCGTAATAGGCATATTTCGATCTAATACTCGAATAAGGCCCCACGGTGGGCGCCAATTGATCTTACGTGGTTTCGTTAGTTCGATCAAGGGTGGAATGCGATACAATAATAACAATAATAAAGTAAAGAAAAGACCAAAGTAATTGTATTCGAATTGAATGAGTACAAATACAAGTATTCAAAGGTCCTATTCGAGCATTATTGGATGCCGTACAAGCTAGAGGGGGAAATACACATGAGAAAAGCTATATCTATACTAATCCCGAGCGGAGCTGAACTGTAGCTTCGAGGAGAGAGCATCTGGGAAGTCGTGTCGTCGTCATAAATGCTTGGGGTATTTATAGCCGTTCTGATGGGCTAGGGCCTGGGCTCGGCCCAACAGTACCCTTCGATCTCGGGTTCTCTTTATAAGCTCGAAACAATTAACTTTAAACCCTATCTTGGCTCGTTGTTCCTGGGGGACCAGGATTGGTGTTATCTGATCCATATCGAGCTTGTGAGGACAGGGGATCCAAATTACTCCTCATCAGTTTGTGTTTGATGCCAAAATTCTGGTCTATATATAAATGTCTCGTACAATACAATAATTTAAGTGACAATTTATAGAAATATCAGCCCACAAAGAGAATCAAATTTAAGAATTAGTAGACATGAATTAATTGGACATAGCTAATTAAAGTCTAATGAAATATCTTTTACAATTGTAAAATTTGAGAAATAACTTGTATTAGTATATAGTAACGCAACAACACATGATTCATAAAATTACATATTCATAATATTGCCTCGATTAAAATGATTATCATAATAAAACAATATTTACACAATAAATGATGTATGTATAACTTCATTCCACTTACCCAAACTACCAATATTAGTTAGGACAATTTAAAAATAATAGTTAATTGATTTAATTAATTAGTCGATGTCACAAATCATTCTACATTTATCATTGTTTAGTTGAATATCAATCAACAATTTAATATTGTTTTGTATAAAGCTTAAATCCACTGCATTTGCTAAAGAGACTTTCCCTTTAATGTTGTTAATCTCCAATATTTTACGACCTAACACTTTCAAATCATATGCAATGAAATATTGTGAAATCAATTAGAATACGTGCTTAAATTTTTTATTTTTTTTTTTTTTTTTTTTTTTGTTATTAAAGAACAAAGATTCTCATTAGATTTCATAGTTTCACATAAAAAACTTATCAAAAATATTTAGCTCATATTATGTCATTAGTCATGATCTTCATTATTGCGCGTGCATGTCATACACGTGGGGCTGATAGCAACTATGTAATGTACATATATACAATCCACTCAATGAGTTTGACAAAGGCTCGTTTTTCTTATTTACGGAAAAAATTGGCCCACCATTTACTCAAAACCAGTCAAAGGACTTTGAACCGATTAAAAAAAATTAAAATAACTTTCGTCAAGTAAAAAAGTCAAAGGAGTTTCCAGCTCTCATTGCATAAATTGTTTGTGCGCAACATAACATTCTTGCATCCTCCAACACGTGTCTTTCTTGTTGATCAAAAAGTCAGTTGCTCCATTTTTACTGTATTATGTTTGAGCTACGTGTGTGATATACAAACGCGTAAGAAATAATACTTTATAGAGAGTAGTTGTAATTACAAGTTTATTAATGCGACATGACGTTTTTACTTAATTGACACAATTCACATTTGGAATCATATTTTTATTATCATTGTAGCTAAGTATACGAACAAATCACACTTTTCGTCTTCTATATAGGTCCTCCTTGATATTTTTTGTCCACCGTAAAAAAAATTCCTCTCGCCCCTCTTACTAAATATGTGTTTCACTTTCATGTTTCTGACCAACATTAGGACGAATCAATGTCATATGCCCTGCACATGATAAATTATGATGTCCTTTTCGTTCATTTAAAATAGATGTATATAAATAATGTACCTTTCCCCAGATCTTTATCCAACCATGGTTGCCATAATTGACGAACTTTAATATTTCGGTATTTGCGCCAGAGAAATAAAAAGCACGAGAAAATAAAAGTAGGAAAATAGGGAACTTACGTTGAGAAACTTTAGATTTTAAGATACATTTTTCATAAAAATGAATTGTGTTACAACTTCACTAGTTAAACATATTGAAGAAATAAAATACTGCATTTCATTGACTGTTACAAAATTTTTTAAATTTGATTCATCTCTAAAATCACAGATGCCCATATTTGTTATGCAACAACCTCCAACTCTAAATTCTTCCACGTGTCCCTCGAATGTTAGCCCTTTTTGTCTTCACTGCGACTATATCAACTTGCTTAGTTGAATATCCCAAATCAACAACCTTAATTCAACTTGCCATTTATCATGCTCAATATCCCATCCAAGAAACCACAAACCAAATCTTCATATAGATTCTTGTCTCGAAGAATCTATATGAAGATTGAACCTTTGACATGATGACATTATGCATGTATAACTTGCCCGTTTTCCTTCACAAGCTGCAAAGTTTCTTTGAGTTTGCCTAATTTGATCTTGCACTGAGCTATTTGTAAAGACACGAGACTTCATTTTTCTACGAAATTAAATTTGCACTTTATCAATGCTTTTTTCCTAAAGAAAATTATGAAGGCTGGTGTGTGTTTTGTGCACTAGCACATAAGATTTGAACTCTCTGCGTATGTTACTTCTACCATGCATAGGCATACAATTCAACTGAAGCTCATTAATGTTATCATCATATTTGACACATATGTTCTATTTGACACATTTTGGTTACAGGACATTAATTCAACTTGAAAAGATAAACACTTACTTGACCATCACTTAACAAACTATCTACAACTATTTAACAACATCAATCTTAATTCAAATCCCCAAATTATTTGTCCAGTT
This sequence comes from Penstemon barbatus, assembly GCA_003313485.2. Taxonomy (NCBI): domain Eukaryota; kingdom Viridiplantae; phylum Streptophyta; class Magnoliopsida; order Lamiales; family Plantaginaceae; genus Penstemon; species Penstemon barbatus. The sequence goes on along the minus strand of CM064883.1, from coordinate 87,330,692 downwards.
GGCAATTATGCAATTTTCGGCGAGTTGTGGACTAAAATTGCGGTATAAAAAAGTTATAGGACATATTTTGCTTGCCGAAAAATTGAGTGTCCTAATTCCGTGGATCAGTGAAAGTTAAGGGATGTAAAATACTTACTGAAAAATTAAGTGTCCTGATTTCACGGACCAGTGAAGTTAAGGGACATAAATTGCTTGTTGAAAAATTAAGTGTACTGATTTTGCAGACCAGTGAAAGTTAAGGAATGTAAATTGCTATTTTCCAAAAAATAACTGAATCAACATTTTTGTAGTTCCTTTCAAAGCTTTTAAGGTCTAAGAAATATTAAAATGTATTGAAAATGTTGTAATTTTATCCCTTTCAAAGTTTTAAGGTCTAAAATATGCTTTCGATATAGTTTATATTATCATAAAAAAAAAAAAAAAAAAACATTAGATTTATTGTAATTTTTTAGGGATAACAGAAACTGTCCTTGTAATATAGTTTTGGCCGAAGAGATAGTTTTTTTAATTTTTAATAAACTTGGTATGTTTCTATAAGTAGACATATATAGACAGGGATTTCTATGGATTGCTATGTAAATTTTCCAATATTATATCTTAAACCTTTATATTGACATCTTACCACCTCATTTTCTCCACCAAATCACAATAACCATGAAATATCATTTCTCAAATCTTATAAAATTTCTTATTTAGCACTTACAACATAGATTTCTTCCGCAATTTCGAGAAATGCTTACCGAGATGTAGAAAAGAAATCCAAAACTAGCACTAGAAATACAATACGTCATTAAAAAAAGAGTAAATCGCGCTTTTGATCCTCTTATGAATTAATTTTTGCACTTTTGTCCCTCTTAAATTTTTTGTAGCAGATTGGTCTCTTTTATCAATGTAGTATAACACATTCGTCCCTCTTAAACTTTTTGTATCAAATTCGTCCATCTTATCAATGTAGTGTAACACATTAGTCCCTCTTAAATACAAAATATATCACTTCTAAAGTGGACGAAAGTTGATGTATTTTGTATTTAACAGGGACTAATGTGTTACACTACATTGATAAGATGGACGAATTTGCTTCAAAAAATTTAAGAAGTTAGAATGTGTTATAAGATTAAGAGGGATGAATATGATACATTACATTGATAAGAGGAAAATCTGCTACAAAAAATTTAAAAGGAATTTAAATAAAAAAATTGACCAATAAGAAGGACCAAAAATGATATTCACTCAAAAACAAAATTATATCGATGACAAGGTTAACTTAAAAGATAAACGGTGATTGGAGTACAACGGGTTCATATGCATATTATTACGGCAAGTGGAGCTCCTAATATAGGCTAACTGCTTCACATAATTATTAAATTTTTAATTTTTTCTTCTCTAAATATGTTTAGAGAATTATAATAATAAAAGGGTGAATCTCTATTAATGTAGAGGGTGGTCAAGTGATAAGGTTGACCCAGTTGTCCAACACATGGAGATAGGGAATTTGGGATCAATCAATTATATGCTCTGATTTAACCGGATTTCGTTGGGTTAATTGTATGTCAGTAAATTTGTAATATCGGTGGGGTTTACGATATTTGTGTATATATATTAAGTAGGGCTCTGTTACTTTATTCCGGATGGATCAAACACAAAGAAAAGCAGTGATTAAGAACAAGAAGCAAAACCACAAAGAAAGCTAATAACACTTTAATCTGGAGATCAAAATACTATGAATAATATTGATTCTTATTCAGTTGTAATGCCTTAGGCAGAGAATATATGAGTATCCTTAAAGTGGAGGATTTCGTAGTTGTTTAATACAATGATTAGCCAGGTATTTATACAATGTTTAACCTAGCGTTACATGGAAACATAGTCCTAATAGGACTCGGCCCAATTATCCTTCATGGGTCCGGAGTATCATCTTCTGATCGAAGAGAGCTGCGCTTTGCTGGGTCTGCGAGGGAATCCCGATCTGTTTGGGTTGATCGGATCGATCTTAATTTCTTCATTCGATTCGAGTAATATATAGGGCGCGAAATAGCCCCCATCAGTACTCCCTCACTTCTTCGAGCGTATAGATAATAGAAGCTCGTAGAAGTAGATAGATCTTTACGACTCTTTCTTTTCTATGAATGGAGCCTCGTTAAAAACCTTACTTAAGAAAAAACCCAGTGGGAAAAAATCTTAAATAAGGAAAAGAGTGCTACATATCATAGACAGTCGTTTTCTATGTCCAGTTACGGATCGCCACGCGTCTATTCTGGAAACTTTTCATATCCTTCCCTTTTTGGCGGGAATATCAGTAGTTGCCATGAGTTCGAAACGTCATTTCTCATCTTCTTATAAATAGGCGATGCTATAGTTCGCCATTTCTCTTTTATACTTCCTTATAACTCGTACTTATTTTCTTGGTTAGTCGCTCATTACACTAAGTTTTTCCATTTATCGACCTTCATTTTCCGAGAATCATAATATATGGCTTCTGTGAGACGGTCTTCTTCTAGAGAGATTGTCGCCCCCGACAATGAGGAGGAATTGCAATCTAGCGTAACTGATTTTGCCATCCCTGTAGAGGATACTTTTAAGGTACGGATCCTTACTGACGCGGATGTGGCGGCCCGAGCCAAAAAGGGCAAAGGTACTGTTCCTCAAGTTTCTGAACCAATTGAGGATGTCGCTTGCGCTTATACGGCGGAGACATTTCCGGAGGTCTCGAATAGTTATATCAAATATTTCCCGGAAGGTTCTGAGATAATTCTTCCTTCCCCTACTGATAGGGTTACGTCTCCCCCGGAGGGATGCCGAGCCTTTTATACGACTCATTTCAACAGTGGACTTCGTCTTCCTTTGTCTCCCCTCTTTCTGGAAGTTTTGAAAACTTTTAGTGTGTGCTTGACACAGCTGGTTCCTAATTCCGTTGCTTTTGTAGTTTGCTTTTCAGTTTTGATGATCGCCAAGGGATTTAAACCCTCTTTCCGTAATTTTACACAACTTTTTCGCTTTAATATTTCTAGTTCTTCAAATCGTGGATATTTCTTCGCTAGCCAACGACCTAGCCGAGCAATCTTTGACGCCCCTGTTTCTAGTAATCCCTCATGGAAATCTCATTTCTTCTTTGTTCGTCCTCCGTCTAGTCTTCCTTTAGCGGATGGTACGAGTGTGCCTTTTTCATGGGATCATGATTCTAATTGGATTCCAGGAGGTCGCTCTCCGACTGGTGAACTTGTTCCTGACGATGCACAGTTTATTGCTGATATCTTCGAATCGCGTGCAAACAAATACCAAAGCGCTCTTCTGATCGGGGAAGCTTTCCTTCGTAAGGCGGGGTTAAGCATTCATAGTTTTCCCATCAATACACCATCTGAACCTCTTGGTTAGTAATTTATTTGATCTTAGTGTTGTGATGACATCATTTATTGGGAAGGTACATAATTTATGATTAATTTCTTTTTCAGCTGATATGGTAGAGAATTCTCGACATTCTTCGAAGGGAAAGATGGTCCTTTCCAAATCTTCTAAATCCGCCGAGAATGCGCCTATTGAGCAGAGAGCGTCACGAAAAAGGAAGTTGGAGTTAGGCCATGAATCCGAAGAGGACAGAGAGGAATCATCAAAATCTCCTCAGGAGCCCCCTATTCGTCAGGGCAGGGGACCTGGTTATCCTCCTCTTTCTCTTAGGACATCTTTAGGCGTTCGAGGATGTCACACCTGGTCGAAACCTCATTCAACTAATAACCCAGTCGATAGGAAGAGGAGTTATTATGGACGTTCCGGCCAGGATCTTTCTTTAGTCGGAGAAAAACACCCAAGACCTACTCTTGTCGAAATGATCGAGGAACATTTGGAGGGAAAGAGAGCCGCTGGTTATTCCGAGAAGGACTCTCTTATCCACGATGATAACGAGAACGCGATCGATAAGGCAACTCGTGTTCTTTTGTCTGGTGTTTTTACCCGCGATCTGAATAAACTTCTTCATAAGGATCCTCTGGAGAAATTCCAACGAGCTTGTCTTTATGCTGAAAAGGTGATATCCTTTTCCTTCAATTATGTTAATAGATAACTCTAAGTGTCTTCCTTAATTTACTTAATCCATCTCTTTTTCTTGCCCTCTTTACTTGTTCAGACTAAGACGTGTCTTACGTCTTACGCCTATGAGAATGCACTTTGGAAACAACAGTGCGAGTTCTTGGAGGAGAAGAATAAAGCTTTGCTTCATAAATCTTCTGGTTCAGAGGTTGGTCCCTCGACATCTTCTTCTGTTCCCGTCGTAGAAACTCGTGCTGCCGAGACCGACGATCAAGAAGTGTTGAATAGGGTGATGGAGGTTTCTCGTGCTCAAGAGCAGGCCAATCAAATGGCTAGAAAATTAGAAGAATTTCAGTTACAGAGCACGGCTCGAATTAGTGAGCTGGAATCTCAAGTGTCAAGCCTCGAAGCTTCTTTAGAGGAGCATGAAAACGATGTCCCCCTTAGGCAAAGAGATAGATATGTCAGGAAATCTGACGAATGTGCTGTTCGCGAATTCCTCAACTCTCCTGTTCATACGGCGTTGGTGTATCGGATGGTCGGCCCTTTACTTGAAAATACTTTTAAGAAAGCGATTCATCAGCTGGTCGCTATGGAGATGATCGATGATCGTCGAAAAGAGTATTTCAAGGCCGCTCATATTCGGTTGAATCGGTATGGTGAACTTTATTCTTCTTCCGAGGTCCCAGATGTTCTATATCAAGGTCTTCCTCTAGCTCACCTTGTCGAAGAATTTGGAAATCCATTGCCCATTCCTCCTTCTGACGTCAATGAAGAGCTCGATAATACTTTTGTTGATCCCGAAGTCGAGGAAGAAGAGGAAGCGGACATTGGTACAACTGAGGTCGTCGGTAGCGACCAGAGAGTTTCGGATAGTGAGCAGGTTCTTTAAGATAGTGATTTCTTGAATAATCCTTGTAATTATTTTACTCGTATGCAATAATTGTAATTTTACCTTTTCTTCTCTATGTACGCTAAGCGTTTCGTATTCTGACAGTCGTGTCTTTTCGGCTTCGCCGTAATAATTCAGACAAGTCATTAAATCTGGCGTAATCATTATGCGTGTGTCTTTTCATATTCTAGCGTTTGCTCCAAGGTCATATTTGCTGTTTCGCGCCCTTTCTTTAGGTCTGTCGCGTCCTTTCGCGTAGTATAAATACGAAAGGTAAAATCTTGACTTGTTTTTTACTGCTATACTTTTCCCTTGGCAGAATACTCGTTTTTTAGTCAGTCGATAAACCTTCTCGATATTAAATTGTGCTTTTTCATAATCCGACCATGAGTAACCTCTTTGGCAATACTTCGAAGCGACCTTCTCGTGAGGGCGCTCGTGATAATAGATCCAAAAAGCATCGAAGAGATGGACCTTCAATGGAACCTCCTCGTTCGTCCCAAACAATTAGGTCGGAGATCGATACCAGTGTTATTGTTTCTGAGCCTCTCTCTGCGGTAGACTCGTCGTTTTCTGAACCAATCCTTCCTGCTTCCACTCAAGTAGGAAGAATGCCTTCTCCTGGTCGGTATGCCTTTGGCGATATGTCGAACGAGGAACCGGCTTATAATATTGCTGTTAGTTCAAATGCTCCTTCCTTTGAGCATGTTTTTCATGGAGGGGATTTTGCTATTTCCCTCCCTTTGTCTATTTCCACTGCCCCAATCACTAGCGGAGGGCAAACTGGCGACAATTTATTTGTCAATCCTTCCGTAGCACAATCTATTGTGCAGGATTGCCCAGAATTTTTGTTTAATGATACTACTGTGATGACTACCTCCTTTGAGTCTGGAGGACCTTCCGGGGGTCGAACTGGTTCCGGGTCTGGCCGCCGAACCGTAATTTCTGCTTCGGGCAAGGAGACCACTGTTAGTCCCGACGGGAGAGAATCTCCTCGTCAATTAGATGATCGATGCATCCTTCAGCAAGTTGAAGACATTCTTTTGTCGGAGACTCCTCGTTCTGATGGTGTCCCTTTGACCAGCGAACTGCCTGGTTCTGTTGAACCCGATGCTTTGTCATGGGACCTAGGCATGAGTACTATTTTGCCTGGCGAGTTGAGGAAGCTCGAAGGTGCCTCCAATGTTCGCCTTGTTCAATCTTTGGTGAAGATATGTGAGCAGGTAAAGATATTTCGAATATTTTTCCTGTTCTTTGTTTAGAATTCCTCGTTGTAAGGCGATTTCTTTTACTTTTTCTATTCTTAGGGCAAGTATTTTGCGCTCCAGTTGGGTGTGCAAAATGACGAACTGTGGAATCATCGGAGAGTTCTTCAGAGTCAGTTGGAGTCCGAGAAAGCTAAAAGCAGAGGTTTGGAGTTGCAGCTGCAACTTGATAGAGATGATCTTCAAAAATTGGAGGCCGAAAAAGTTGTCCTTGAAAAGGAGAAAATAATTTAGCTGAAGCAGCTGTTCTGGCGGAAGAATTTCGTCGGCAGTCCTATGAGGAAGGTTATGACGCCGGTTATCTAAAGCGTCAAGAAGAATTGATGGCTTTTGCTGGGAGTCTGACTCCTCGGAAAGCTGTTTCTGGTAGTCGGCCTGCTGACCGTTCTTCTCAGTAACCTTTGCTCGACCTGGCAGGCCTTGGACTGTCTTTTTTTTTTTTTTTTTTTTTTTTTTTTTTTTTTTTTTGTGTGGCCCGACGTTTGTGTATTTACTTGGGCTGAAATTTTTGTAATGGGAGGAGTAGGAGATTAGAACTGATGATCTTTTTGTAGGCAGGCTCTTGCCTGATCAATTATCTTCTTTATATACGCTTTGTTATGCTCGTTCTTCCTTTGTGCTCATATACAATGTTAGCTTCTGCAAGTCGAGTCGTTTGTCGATCAAATCCAGTATATTCCTTTGGTTTACATGCACTTTAGCATGTTTTAGTCATAATTTAGACAATGTGTTGTTTATATCGATAAAGTTCGACATCTTTGTCGATGCTCATTCTACGCTTTGTACTTTTGTCTTTTTGTGATCCAAATCTTATATAAGGAGGTTACTGTCCCTTTGTTGATCCTCGGTTTTCTTTATGTCATTCTACTGAAAAATGTCCCTTTCAATTTTTTCCAAACCCTTATATTTCCCAGAATCAATTTTTGAACGATATGCTCCTTGGCTAGTGTACCATTATATCACTTTCTTGATATGGGAGGAATTGGAAAATGTAGCTTTCATGGCCAGATCTATCTTGTTCAGACCTCCTTAAGCAATTCTTTGGTATGTTAGGCAGTGACGTCTTTGCCATGTAGACTAAGGAGGACTATTCTCCTGATTTCTATGTCAGATATCTTGGACTCCATAGGAGTTTCTGTATAGCTTAGTCAATGGTCTTCATATGATGTATGAGGCAGTGACGTCCCTCGTATGGTGAAGGGTTTGGTCTTTTATCCTCTATCTTCTATCGAGCAACTGTCCTTTTCGCTGTGATTTTCAAGATCGTTTGTGGCTTCTAGGTTTTGAAGCTATCGACCATGAAGTATGATCGTTCCAGTATGACCGGTCTGGAGTTCTTTAGGTTTACTTGTGTTATTTGGTGATCGCTTCGATCCAAGACTTTTCTCGTTGTCGATTAGTTGAGGCGAATAGATGATGCCGTTTCAACTTATTTGCATTTATTACGGGGAGTCAAATGGTCGTATCTGTATCGTTGATCAAAAACTTTTTCAGCCGTTGGATCCTTAGATCTACCCTTATAAATAGGGGGCTGGTTTATGTTCTTCATTTGCAACTTACCAAAAAGATGGAGATCTCAAATTCCTTAGATTTTATTCTGCCCTCTGATCCCATCGTCTTCAAAAAATCACATTATCACGATTTATTTATTCAAAATAGTGAAGTCTTTCCCAGTCTTGTATTGACGGGTCCCATGTCAGTCCTACCTTGTATCGACGGGTCCCATGAGATCTCAGCTTTTGTCTTCATCAACTTAGAGGTCCGTGGTTTCCGTTTGCACATGGTGGGTTCATACTTGCCAGTCACCCCTGTTCTTCGATGTAACCTCAGGAGTGATTGACCACCGGGGTGGCTGGTAAACTTACCGTTTCACGACGGTCCCGAAGAGATGCTGCCTAGAGTAAAATGTTTTATAGATAAAGTAAAAGCAGTATCTTCTTGCGGGTGAGTGAGCATTGCTTAGCTATCTGGCTGGTAATGTTCATTTCGTCAGGAAGAACATTTGATCTTCAGAGCCTGGCCGTCGAACCAAAGAAGTCGACCATCCTGAGCAGCATGCTTCTTAGGTGGTTTATCATAATCGACAAGGTACTAGGGAGGAGATTGGTGTTTCCGTGGACATTGTCGTGAAGATCGCCGATAACAGAGGATCATCTTATTTAAATCTTTGTAATTATCTTTAAGTAGTATGTAGATCTTTGTAACGTAGGACTTTTGTATGTAACAAATTTGATGAATAAAATATACTTTATTCCTTATATCTTCCTTGTCGTTAATTCTGTCATAATTTACTTATGAGAAGCTTTATCCGAGCAGACTGTGTTATTCTTTGTCTATCTTCGAAACATCAGGAGTGTTAGCAGATCATTTAGATCATTAAGAACAGATCAAGGAGTTTTTATTGAGCGTATCAATGTTTACTCGACTTGTTATGATTTAGAACTTAGGTTTTTAACCCAAAAGGTCCTTTTGATCGTCGTAAATAGTTCGAGGAGTGTTTATCGAGCGGATCGATGTTTACTCGACTCTTTTCTGATTAGACTTAGATTTTTAATCCAAAAAGTCTTTTTGATCGTTGATTATATCGAGGAGTTTTTATTGAGCGGATCAATGTTTACTCGACTCGTTTTTAATTAGACTTAGGTTTTTAACCCAAAAAGTCTTCTTTAATCGTTTATTATATCGAGGAGTTTTTATTGAGCGGATCAATGTTTTCTCGACTCGTTTTTTAATTAGACTTAGGTTTTTAACCCAAAAAGTCTTCTTTGATCGTTGATTATATCGAGGAGTTTTATTGAGCGGATCAATGTTTACTCGACTCGTTTTTAATTAGACTTAGGTTTTTAACCCCCAAAGTCTTCTTTGATCGTTGATTATATCGAGGAGTTTTATTGAGCGGATCAATGTTTACTCGACTCGTTTTTGATTGTAGACTTAGGTTTTTAACCAAAAAGTCTTTTTGATATATCGAGGAGTTTTTATTGAGCGGATCAATGTTTTCTCGACTCGTTTTTTAATTAGACTTAGGTTTTTAACCCAAAAAGTCTTCTTTAATCGTTTATTATATCGAGGAGTTTTTATTGAGCGGATCAATGTTTACTCGACTCGTTTTTTAATTAGACTTAGGTTTTTAACCAAAAAGTCTTTTTGATATATCGAGGAGTTTTATTGAGCGGATCAATGTTTACTCGACTCGTTTTTAATTAGACTTAGGTTTTTAACCCAAAAAGTCTTCTTTTGATCGTTGATTATATCGAGGAGTTTTATTGAGCGGATCAATGTTTACTCGACTCGTTTTTAATTAGACTTAGGTTTTTAACCCAAAAAGTCTTCTTTTGATCTATTGAGGAGTTTTTATTGAGCGGATCAATGTTTACTCGACTCGTTTTTTAATTAGACTTAGGTTTTTAACCCAAAAAGTCTTCTTTAATCGTTTATTATATCGAGGAGTTTTATTGAGCGGATCAATGTTTACTCGACTCGTTTTTAATTAGACTTAGGTTTTTAACCCAAAAAGTCTTCTTTTGATCTATCGAGGAGTTTTTATTGAGCGGATCAATGTTTACTCGACTCGTTCTTGATTGTAGACTTAGGTTTTTAACCAAAAAGTCTTTTTGATATATCGAGGAGTTTTTATTGAGCGGATCAATGTTTACTCTACTCGTTTTTGATTGTAGACTTAGGTTTTTAACCAAAAAGTCTTTTTGATATATCGAGGAGTTTTTATTGAGCGGATCAATGTTTACTCTACTCGTTTTTGATTGTAGACTTAGGTTTTTAACCAAAAAGTCTTTTTGATATATCGAGGAGTTTTTATTGAGCGGATCAATGTTTACTCTACTCGTTTTTTATTGTAGACTTAGGTTTTTAACCAAAAAGTCTTTTTGATATATCGAGGAGTTTTTATTGAGCGGATCAATGTTTACTCTACTCGTTTTGTTTCTGGCAATATGATTGTGCGATTCCGATGAATGTTTAACCGATATAATCGACATATACAAAATGCCAAAGAAATCTTTAATAATTGAACTTTAGGCCTAGGCCTTTATTACAAAGATTGAAATTTGATGAAGTAAAAAGTAGAATAATGCAATATAACCTGCTAAAATTTATTTACCATAGTATTTCCTAAGGTTGACAGCATTCCAGGTTCTTGGTAAGGCAGTTCCATCCAAGTGTGCAATTCTGTATGAACCTTTCTTCCCCACGCCAATGACGATGTAAGGTCCATCCCAATTTTGTTGTAACTTCCCCACATGTTTGGATACTTCTACCTTTTTCAAGACCAAATCTCCTTCCTTGAAGGTTCGGATGCGTACTTTTTGATTATATGCTTTCTCCATATTAGCTTTAGTGGCTTGTAAGCGTACAGCAGCTTTATCTCTTAAAGCTTCTGTTAAATCAATGTCGTTTTCTCTTGACTTTTCATTTTCTTTATCATCGAACATTTCTACTCTTGGCGTTGGGATTAGTGTTTCCACAGGGATAACCGCTTCCGATCCATATACTAAGCTAAATGGGGTTTCCCCAGTTGAGCTCCTTACTGTGGTCCGATTAGCCCATAATACTCCTGGGAGTTCATCAAGCCATTTTCCTTTGGCTGCTCCTAATCTTTTTTCCAAAGATTTTATTATTTCTCGGTTTGCTACTTCAGTTTGTCCATTTGCTCGAGGATGTCCTACAGAGGTAAAATTCTGTTGGATTCCAAGTTTTGTACACCATTCTATTATTTGTTTGCCCGCGAATTGAGTTTCATTATCGGAGATAAGGACCCTTGGGATGCCGAATCGACAAACTATGAATTTCCATAGGAAATTGATAACTTGGAATTGGGTTATTCGTGCGAGGGCGACGCATTCTATCCATTTGCTGAAGTACTCTACGGCGACCAGGACATATGATTTCTTTGATCTGGCCACTGGGAAAGGTCCCACGATGTCCATTCCCCATTGATCGAATGGCCAACAAACTGGAATAGGGTGCATGTTTTCTGCTGGTCGATGGGATATGTTAGCATGGATCTGGCAGTGATGACATTCTTGGACATATTGAGCAGCATCTTTATTGATGGTCGGCCAATAGTAACCCGTCCTGAGACATTTTAAAGCCAATGCTCTTGATCCGCTGTGATTTCCTGCATCCCCATCATGTATTTCCCGTAGTATATCGAGGGTTTGTGATTCAGGTACGCATTTCAGAAGAATCCCTGATACTGATCTTCGGTAGAGTTTTCCTTCTATGAGTGTATATTTCGGAGCTCGATATTTTATTTTCCGAGCTTCATTTTGGTCGGGTGGTAATTTTCCTTCTCGAAGATAGTCTATCATAGGAGTCATCCAGTTCCCTTCGGCTTCTTCGATTTCCATTATATCCACCGCTGGTGTTTCATCGATGTCAATTGCTGGTGTATTAGAGATCAACCAGTTGATCACCCGTTCGGTCTTTCCGTCATGGGATCCTGTGAATTTTGATAACTGATCGGCCCATTTATTTTCCGAACGTGGGATGTTCTGGATACTAAAACTTTCAAATTTCTCGGCCAGAGTCTTCACTTTGGCGAGGTATTTGACCATGTTGAATTCCTTAGCCTCGTATAGGCCTTCTATCTGTCTTTGCACTAATTCTGAATCAGTTAGGACTTTAAGACTTTTTATATTGGTTTTGATCGCCATTTCCATTCCTGCGATTAATGCTTCATATTCAGCTTCATTGTTTGTCACAACGAAGTCCAGTGTTATTGCGTAATTTAAATCTTCCTTGTTCGGTCCGGTGAAGTTGATTCCGGCGCCTCCTCCTTCTCGGCATGAAGCACCATCGACGTGCATTAGCCAAGTTTGATTTTCAATGATCAAGACATCGCTGCTGAGGCAGCTCGATGATTCAGTAGCCTGTGTCGGTGTTTCCAATATAAAATCGGCCAACACTTGGGCCTTGATGGCAATCCTTGGTTTGTAGTCTACCTCGAACTGACTGAGTTCGATGGCCCATTTGATTAATCGACCGGAGGCTTCTGGTTTTGCTAGAACTTGCCTTAGTGGCTGATTCGTCAGGACGATGATTTTGTAAGTTAAGAAGTATGGTCGGAGTTTCCGCGCGGCCACCACTAAGGCCAGTGTGAATTTTTCTATTTCTAAGTAATTCTTCTCCGCCCCTTGTAATAACTTGCTGAGATAATATACAGGCTTATGCTCTGAGCCCTCGACTTTAATTAGTACTGAACTAATTGCTACGTCGGAAATGGAAATGTACATAAACAATGGTTCTCCTTCTGTTGGTTTTGCCAACATCGGGGGTGTCGTCAAATATTCTTTGAGCTGCTCGAAGGCCTGATCGCACTCTTCGGTCCAAACAAAGTTCTTTGCCTTTCGGAGAGTTTGGAAAAAAGGGAGGCTTTTGTCTGCAGACTTTGATATAAACCTGTTTAATGCTACGATCTTTCCAACTAGGCTTTGTACTTGAGAGATTGTTTTAGGAGGTTTCATTTCAGTTATGGCTCGGATTTTTTCTGGGTTGGCTTCTATTCCGCGTTGGTGGACTAGATATCCCAAGAATTTTCCTGATTTGACACCAAAGGTCGTCCACATATATTTGCACAAGCAAAATATGATGTCGTCCACATATATTTGCACAAGCAAAATATGTTCTTCCCATTCAATAGTGAACATGGTCTTGTCAACCTTACCTTTGCGAAATCCTTTAATTAAAAGAAAATCAGATAGGGTATCAAACCATGCTCTTGGAACCTGTTTCAGTCCATAGAGGGCTTTCTTCAGATGATACACCTTGTCTTCTTCTTGATAAGCTTCAAATCCAGGTGGTTGTTCAACATAAACTTCTTCTTGCAATTCTCCATTGAGAAAAGCTGATTTCACATCCATCTGATAGACTGTGAAATTCTTATGAGCAGCATAAGCAAGAAAGAGTCTGATTGCCTCTAATCTTACTACTGGTGCAAAAGTTTCATCAAAGTCTATACCTTCTTCTTGACAATAGCCTTTGGCAACTAATCTGGCTTATTTCTGGTGACAACACCATCTTCATTCATTTTGTTCCTGAATACCCATTTAGTGCCAATTACTCTTTGATGACTTGGTCTAGGAACTAAGCACCTGACTTCATTCCTTTCGAATTTATTTAGCTCTTCTTGCATAGCTTCAATCCAGTTTGAATCACTAAGAGCTTCTTCAATATGTTTGGGCTCAATTTGAGATAGGAAGCTGACATACATTTCTTCACTTGCAGCAGCTCTCCTTGTCTTTACTCTATCCAAAGGATCACCAATCACCAGCTCTGGTGGGTGATTCTTGAGCCATCTAAGATCAGGTTGCAAATCATAATGTTGTCCTCTGTTTTGATCTTGCAACAGTACTGTTGGAGTTCCAGTAGTAGTCTGTTGAACAACAGTTGTCTGTTGAACATTCTCTGGTCTGTCAGCTGTTTGCAACTCTGATGGGGGCTATTTCACACCCCTTATAACAATCGGAATGACTAGTCCTTATACGCTTGGACCGACCAGGAGTCTAATTCATTAAAGAGCTGCCAGGTCCGATCTGCATTATCAATCCTCGGCGAACAAGAGCAATGTCCGAATTCCATAAGGATTGCTATGCCTAGTCTTATTAGGATTATGTTTCCTTGTAGAGCTAGGTTACAGTCATATAAATACCTAGTTAAACATTGTATTAGGGATATACAAATCAGAGCTTACACCTATATACTTTGGCAATCTGATATCATATTTAATAGAAAAGCTTTTGCTATACTATTTACATATTCATCGTCTTGCTTATTTATTGTTCTTTACGTAATTGTTCTTCCTTGAGATTGATCCATCCAGAATAAAGTAACAAAGCCCTATAACATATACTTAAATTGACCTCTAAAACATACATCATTGATTTAATCTAACCCAACGAAAAACGGTTAAATCAGTTGGCGCCCACCGAGGGGCTAGGTTAATTATTCGATCGACATATGGCTCACCCAAGGAAGAGCGCCCGTAACGGAGCAAGGAGTAACACGACAAACCCGCGTAACACATCTGAGGATCAACCGGACGATACTAACAACAATGTCCCTGTAATTAATAACAATCAACAAGAGAACAAGCAGCTGCCGAATCAAGAGGAACCACAAGGGATAAACATCCAAAACCCCCAAGGACAACAAGGGATCCCCGCCAATGCGGTACCAGAAGACCATGTGGCTCCAGCGACCCCGGTTCCACTGTCAGACACTCGGGAGAAGCTACGACAGACCGTTATGCTCTTTAATTCACTCTGCCCAGGAGAATTACTAGTACCCGAGCAGGTTCCTAGAAACCTTAGAGCGACTAGGGCAAATCCTATTCAAAGGACACCGAGACAAGTCGATCAGATCTCGCAACAAGCGGACAACCCTGCAAGCGAGCAACGATCACTGCACAGTCCGCAAAAGAGCAATTCGAAACCCTCCGATGAACATGTCCGAAGAAAAACAGGTCGGACGAGGCCGCAACCCGTCGGCCCCGGATCAAAAGAACATACCATAATTCCCATCGAAGATGACGTAGTTGACGCAATTCTTAATCGACCACAAACCATGCGATTCTCGGAAAGAGAAATTGAAAAGATGGTACAAGAACGTCTCGAACAACGCCTACGAACTGTTCAAAATCCATGGGCCAGAAGTACGGAGATCCAAGAGAGCCTAGCTGCGTGCTCCCCCTTCTGGAAGGAAATAAAAGAAGCACAATCCTCGGGACAGGTTCCGGGACGACTACCCAGATATGACGGAACCACCGACCCAGATGATTATATATTCAGCTTTACTAACATAATAAACTTATATGCTCACTCGGCTGAATTCACTGCAAAACTGATGGTCACCACATTCGAGGGACTAGCTTTGGACTGGTTTGCAAAACAACCCACCAATTCCATATTCAGCTTTAGGGAATTATGCAATAAGCTAACTCAGTAGTTCGCTAGCCAGAAGAGACAGAAATTGCCAATGAGCTACCTAGGAACCATCCATCAACAAGACTGAGAAACTCTCCGTTCCTGGTTGGCAAGGTTTAACGTAGAATTTCTTAAAATCGATTCCCCTAATATCGATTACATAATCTCCATTCTCTTCGATCTCACAAAAAATAGGCAATTCGGGAAGGCCCTCAGTAGAAAGCAACCAAGAACATTTGCTGATATTATGACCTTGGCTTCAAAGTACATGACCCAAGAGGAGATGAACTATTTTAAAGACAAGAATAAATATAAAGCTCCCGCCTCCGGTTCCAAGCGGCAAGATAGAGTTCCTGCACAAAAATCCATGGATTATGATCGATCCATTAGAAGAGGCAATGTCTTCCAGCGATTAGAATATAATCGAAACGATCAAGACAGACGACCTAATGTCCATCAAAGACCTAGATCGCCCGAGCCGGCGAATAGGAGCAGAATCAACCAAGTAGAATACCACAGGCTGACCGTTCCAATAGAAGAAATCTTGGTAGTACGGCAGCGAAGAGAATCGCTCAGCCAAGGCCAGGTGCACGAAACTATGATTTATACTGTAGATATCACCGGGCACATGGGCATCGCACCGAAGATTGTTTTCACCTTAAAAAAGAAATTGAAAAACTGATCGAACAAGGAAAATTAGATGACTATTTAGAACGGAACAACCGCAAGAGGGGTAGAAGTCGGAGTCCTCGGAATAATAACCAAAGAGGAAGCTCCCGAAGAAGGTCCCCTAACGATGCCCCCCCACAAGAGTTGAAAGATGGTCAGATCAACGGCACCATCCATACGATCTCAGGAGGACCAGTCGGAGGAGACAGTCGCAATGCTCGCCGCAGGACCACCAGGTCCATACTGGGAAGCGTCAGGTACCCAAAGAAGTGTGGACGCTAGAAAGCAAACCACCAAAGCACCAGCTGATCAGTTTCGATGAGAGCGAAGTACCAAAGAACTTTGTTTGGGACACAAAAGAGGACAACCCTGATTTCCCGATGGTGGTATCACTGGAAATAGCGAACTATAACGTCAAAAGAATCCTGATCGACAATGGAAGCTCAGCCAACATCATCTCTAAAGAGGTCCTAGCACAAATGAACTTGGGAAAAATAACATTCCAAAAGGTAGCTACGCCTTTAGTAGGGTTTGGAGGTTCCGAAATTGTCCCCTATGGCACAATAGCTTTAAGTGTATCACTCGGAAGGAAACCACGTCGTACGGTGAAGCTAATCAAATTCTTGGTAGTAGAAACCCCCTTTGCCTACAACGCGATCCTAGGGCGACCCGCCCTCAACCTATTCCGAGCAGTTGTTTCAACTTACCATCAGAAAATAAAATTTCCAACTGATGTGGGAATCGGAGAAATAGTAAACGATCATTGTATGGCATGGGATTGCTACAACACCTCCTTAAATTTGGGGAACCACTCCAGAACGTTTACCCCAGCTAAAAGAAAACTCGAAGATGATGTCGACAGAGTCGAGATTGAAATCCCCAGCACAGACCGAATAGATAAAAAGGGAAAGGAACCAGTCGATTTGGCTTTCAAACCACCGGAACACAAAGATGTCCTACTAGTGCAAGTAGATCAAACGAAAACAACCAGAATAGGAACCGAACTCAGTAAGGAAGGGGAAGTAATGCTGGTAAACTTCCTCAGAGAAAACATAGATATCTTCGCTTGGAGTGCGAACGAAATTGAAGGGATTGAACCCAGAGTAATCACTCATTCGCTAAAAATCGACCCTATGGCAAAACCTGCTAGGCAAAAGAAGAGGAATCATGGGCCGATAAAGGATAAAATAATCAAGGCAAAAGTAGAAAGGCTACTCAAGGCAAAACTAATTTGAGATATACACTTCTCGGAATGGCTATGTAATGTCATGTTAGTAGCGAAAGGGGATAAAAAAGATAATAAGTGGAGAATGTGCAACGATTTCACCGACTTTAACAAACTATGTCCGCGCGATCCATATCCCTTCCCGAGGATAGACTTATTAGTCGACTCAACCGCTGGTTTTGCAATTTTTAGCATGATGGACGCCTTCCAAGGTTTTTATCAAATATACATGGATGAGCGAGACCAAGAGAAAACGGCCTTCATAACCGAGCAGGGTGTTTACTGCTTCATAGTCATGCCTTTTGGCCTGAGGAACGCCGGGGCCACTTAGGCCATCTCCAATGGTTGAGGGCTAGCCCCGGGCTCTGGAGCCCGGGCTAGCCTAGGGCCAGCCTAGGGCCCTGCCTGGTCGTCTCCAATGGTTGGGGCTCCGTGGGGGAATTAATTCAATTTTTTTCCTTTGCCCACTCTCACCTATTAATATTATAGTTTTAATTTTTTTAATACGGAGTATTAATTAAAATAACACATTAATTACAACAATACATAACATTAATTACACAACAATACACAACATAATAAAGGAAAAGAAAATAAAAATAGTCCTAAAGTTCCTTATAAACATCATAAACATAGTTTTGGAAAAAAGTAAGTTAATGGACCATTTTGGACGTATTTTAAGTGGGACCTACTTTGAGTAAAGAGTCGAGTCTTGACGGAATTATATTCTACTCTGTGTGTAAATTAAAATTGTATATGGTACGTCCAAATCGGAGTACGGGTGAATAAGAAATTAAATCTCAAAGTTTACATATGTAATGGGAAAAATTTGAAGGAAATTGATTTATCCCACATTGGAAGTGTGATAAGAAAAACTTGGGTTTATATATGATTTCCAAACCATAAAGGTTAAGAAATTATTACTAGAAGGCTCCCTCCTTGCTCGCAGGGGGGGGGGGTTGCAAATCATGGAACATATTTACACTCGAGCCTTCAAGACTTGCGCGTACCCGCGACCTGCGGATATGAATGTCATCCCAAAAATCCTATTCGGACAAGCCCAGTTTTGCTATTTTTTGCCCAAAAATTCCATTTTTTTGGCCCACTTTAATGGTCGCCGACAATACACAAATTAAGAAAAACAAAATTGAAAAAAAAAAGGAAGCGGCCCAATCAGGTGGGCGCGTCACCAACCCGCGCCCCTCATCTTCTTCCTAGCCCCACGCGAGCCCCGTTCCCTGCGCAGGGCCGCCCCGAGCCCGCTACCCAGCCCCAGCCGCCTCGGGTGCCATCCCACAGCCCCAGCCCGCAACACCTCCAACCGATTTCCGCCGCAGCCCCGCCCCGAGACCGAGCCTGGCCATCTCCATTGGAGATGGCCTTACTAGAGGTTAGTAAACTTAATGTTCAAGGAATTGATTGGAGAAATAATGGAAGTCTACGTAGACGATATGCTGGTCAAAAGCATGAATGAGCTTGACCATGTAAAACACCTCAATCGATGCTTCCGAATATTGAGAAAATACCGAATGAAGCTGAATCCTGCAAAATGCACCTTCGGAGTTAAACCAGGAAAGGTTTTAGGCTATTTGGTACATCAACGAGGAATTGAGGCCAATCCAGAAAAAATTCGAGCTATAACCGAAATGAAACCTCCCAAAACGATCTCCCAAGCACAAAGCTTGGTGGGAAAGATTGTAGCATTAAACAGATTCATCTCCAAGTCGACCGACAGAAGTTTGCCTTTCTGTCAAACTCTACGAAAAGCAAAAAACTTTGTTTGGACCGAGGACTGCGACCAGGCCTTCGACCGGCTAAAGGAATATTTGACGACCTCCCCACTATTGGCCAAACCAACTGAGGGAGAACCATTATACATTTACATATCGATCTCCGATGTGGCCATTAGTTCGGTTCTAGTAAAAGTAGTGTTGGATGAAGATGAAGATGAAGTGCAAAGAAGACAAGTAATTAAGGGAAGGTTTTGATGATTTCCAAAACATCATAATCAGCTAAGTATGGAAAGCTTAGTTCCCTTAGAAGAATTTTGAACAAGTAAAAGAAGACATCAGAAGAGTTCAAAGTTCAAAGCTCAGAAGACTAGTGATCTCTTGCTGAAACAGCGAACAGAAGGGTAGGTCATCAGCCGAGTCAAATCAGATGAGTTCAGTATTTGATCAGCAGAGTATCTATCAGCAGAGTCGTTTTGATCAGCAGAGTGGAAGAGATCAAGAGATTAGTCCAACGGTAATAAATGCACCTGGCGTTATAAATGCTGAAAGAGAAGGGTAGTAATGGCAAATGATTGAAGATATTCTCGGATCAGCAGAGTGCATTAAATGCAGCATTAAATGCGATGGACAGAAAGGTACTGTACACTGTACTATTGCTGCAGGGAGCCGTTTCAAAATGAGCTGAAGATTGGATTTGAAGATATGATTTCCTTCAACGGTCATAAATTCAAATTCAAGTATAAATAGAGCAAAGTTCGAAGTGAGAAAAACAACAACATTTCTGAGATTTCGCAATTGAAGCAGAATTTCTCTAAGTCTCAAGAAGCTCGAACAGCTCACTCGTCTGGTGAAGTCATTTGTTGGCAGATCCAAGTTGAAGTCAAAAGAAAAACATTATCTGAGTGATATTGTAAAAGAGTAGTGTTGTGCGAAGATTTGATCCGTCTTTGTGAGTGATCAAAATCTAGAGGATAGGTTTTCTTTGTGAACTCCTATTGCGAGCTTATAGCCTTCTCATTTGTTGGTTAGGTATAAGTGGAGATTTGTATTGTAATCTTTGTGATTATAGTATAACCCAGAATCTAAGTGATCTGGAAGAGTGGACTAAAGGATTTTTATCCATATAACCACTATAAAAATTCTTTGTGTTATCTTGCACTTAAAGTTTTATTGCATATTTAAAGTTTGCATCTTTAAACACTTTGAATTATTTGAAAAGATTTTAAAACAAAAGGAGTTTGTAAAAACTGGGGATAAAATCTTTCAAGAGCTTAGTCTACTTGTGAAAAACACTTTGAAACAATCCGCTGCAAGTAAACTCTTTGAAAAACTGTTTTGCTGAAAAACAGCTAAGTGACTGAAAGAAGAGTGGTCAGTCGTCTGTTCAAGATTTGTTCACGATCAGACTAGTCTACTGTTCTTCATCAGCTTAGTCTGCTGACAGAAGACTGAAAAGTTTTTAAGTTCAAAAATTTTCAAGAGGTCTATTCACCCCCCCCCCTCTAGACCTCATCTGACCACTTGGGACCAACAAGTGGTATCAGAGCGGGTGGTTCATTTGAATCAGCTGCCTGATCAACGAGCTTGATCCAAGTGTTTTTCAAAGGTTTTTGAAAACTTTTTCAAAAGAGCATCTTTTTGAAAAATTAAAACTTTTTGAAAATGGAATGCATAAACCATGTTCCCCACATTGCTGGCATGTCCTTCGAAGACTGGAAAATCAGAATGGAGATTTTCCTTGCTGCCTACAATGACAACATGTTCACTTGCATCACAAAAGGTCCATTCAAGTTCACCAAGACGATAAAAATCAATGAAGTTGATACCGTGGTGGAAAAAGACTTGAGCGAAATGACAGCTGAAGAAATCAAGCTGTTCAACCTGGACAAAATTGGAAGATTTATCATGACTAAAGCCCTGGATAATGATCGGTTTGACAAGATCAAACATTGCAAATCTGCGAAAGAGATGTGGGACAAAGTCAGAGATATGAGCGAAGGCAATGATGCTATCAAGGAGCATCAGCTGAGTGTTGCTCTAGAAAAGCTGGATAACTTCAAGATGAAGTCCTCTGAAACCATTGATCAGATGGACACAAGGTTTACAAGAATATTAAATGAAGTATTGAAGCTTGGAAAAACCTTCACAGACAAGGAGATGACCATCAGAGTACTGAAGGCCTTACCTCCCAAGTTCAACATGAAGGTGACAGCAATGGAAGAATCAAGGGATCTGGGGAAGATCTCTCTTACAGAGCTGTTTTCTGTACTCAAGGCTTATGAGTATAAACTGCCTAGGATGGGTATTGAAGAAACCTCAACTTCAGGACCCACAGCTGCACTGGTTGCTGCTGAAAACACCAGAAGACCAGCACAGAAAAGCAAAGAAGTGGACTCATCTGATGAAGCCACTCTACTCAACAAAGAGGAGTACACTGCTGGAGACGT
Source organism: Penstemon barbatus (assembly GCA_003313485.2). Taxonomy (NCBI): domain Eukaryota; kingdom Viridiplantae; phylum Streptophyta; class Magnoliopsida; order Lamiales; family Plantaginaceae; genus Penstemon; species Penstemon barbatus. Next base: position 87,309,502 of record CM064883.1, on the reverse strand, counting down.
TGCACTGTTGATGAATAATTTCAAGAAGTTCTACAAAAGAAAAATGAAGAACAAATACAACAATGCTTCTACTTCTAAACCTAACTTTTCTTCTCAAGATAAAGATGATTATAAATCAAAACTAATGTGTTACAACTGCAGGAAATTGGGACACTTCATCAAAGACTGCCCATATCCAAAAGCAGAAAAGTACACTGAAGAGGAGAAGAAAGTGAGAAAAGAAAGAAAGTATCAGAGAGGGAAAGCAATGATGGCTGAAGCAGAAAAGCTTGCTGCTGTCTGCTCATCTGATTCAGATTCAGACTCGTCTGATGAAGAATCTTCTGATGAAGAAAAACCTGCTCTCCTGTGCCTGATGGCAAAGGACTCTGATGACTCTGAGGATGAGGTAACTCCTCAAAACAATGAACTGTTTGATTCTCTAGAGCAAATGATGTTAAATAATACTACTATTGCTGGAGAATTTGTTAAGCTTAAGGAAGAGATGATCCTGCTAAAAGAGCAAAATAGTTCACTGAAACTTTTAGCTGAAAAGCCAAAAGAATCAGCTGAATATAAACAGCTTGAGCAAGAGCATGAATCTCTGAAAGCTGAATGTGAAGTTTATAAAGGAAAAATCATGGAACTTGAAAAGATTATCGAGTCTCATGAGAAATCATCTGTTGCATCCACGCATACATCTAGTAAACAGAAGATGCCTTTAGAACAGGATAAGCAAGAGTTGAACCATACTGAAAAATTCATATCAGCTGACAATAGTAAGGTCATTCTGTATGTTCAAACTGCTAGACCTACTTCACCTGAGAAAGTATTAAAGGAGAAGAAATCTCCTAAGGCTAAAAAGAGCAAAGAGCCTAGTGTAGGAAATAAGACTAGTAAGACCAAACAGCAGAGTCCTAAGAAGTCTGCTGATAAAGCTAAAGTCAATCAGACTAGTGGTAAAGCTAAGTCTAAACAAGTTGAGCAAGCTGTTAGTAAGCCAAAGAAGCATAAGAACAAGAAAAATCAAAATGCTTGGTATGGAAATGAGTCATATTATGTGCAACCTGCTGCATATCATCCTATGTATCATGCACCTCAATTTCCTAGTTACTATGCACCTTACCCTGCTCATCCAATGCATGCGTATCCTGCATATCAT
>CM064883.1:87229142-87284119 GCA_003313485.2 Penstemon barbatus | reverse complement strand
GATGTTGGGTATCGGTAAGATAAACAGCCCTAGGCACAGCGGAATATAAAATTTATTTAACCTCTTACGAATCTTGCCAGGATACTCTCTAGTTGTATATATATGAATAATAAAACGATAGTATAAGTTTGCACGTTATACCTATCTCCTTGCAAATCCTTGGCTAGCAAAACGACTCTGAATTCTCCTCAGCAAAATCGACCCAAGCTCTGCAGTAGCGCCCCACGTGTTGCGCCTCTACGGGTTGATACACCACAATTACACGAAAATAATAAATCTTGATCAGCTAGAACACAAGATATATTATGATCTAGGATTTAGGAACGATTTAGGAACAAAGTCGAAAACGAAAAATTCTTCCAAAAGGAAGACAGGGTTCGGTCGACTACACTGGGAGAGGGGAGAGAGAATTTTTGCTCTTGCTCAATTTTGCTTATTGAGTTGTATGAAAAATAACTACAAGATAGCTACTTATAGTTATCTCCCTAACCTAGTCCTATTAGGACTAGGGCTCTTCTCTCCTACATGGGTCATGGCCCTCTTTAATTAGTAGACCAAGTCTTCTAATTAATTCATGGCCCAGTTAATTAATTTGACCAGACTTTATTTAATCTCCCAATTAAATAGCCCAATTAATTAACTTAATCTCTCATTTAATTAAATCAGACTCTAAGCCCATTTAATTAAAATCCATTTTAATTAATTAAATCCAACTTAATTAATTAATCCACAAATTAAATTCCAATTTAATTTATGATCCTGATCCAATTCCAATTGGATCCCGTTTTGTTCCAATTGGGTCGACCCAGTCGACCCACCCATAATAATCGACCCAGTCGATTATTCACCCAGTCGACCCAGTCGACTCGGTCGTTCTTATTTCCTCGCTTTCGCTTCATGTGTATTGTGTATGCCCCCGTAGGTTCACCACATAATTGGCCATGGGTTATAATTTTATTTAATTATTCGAGTAAGACTTACTCTAAATCAATCGAACACTCTGTCGATTGATCATTCCAAAATTAGCACCCCTGCCAATTTAGGAATTCTCCCACACTCCACGGTCGATGTCCAGCCACAAGCCCATGGAGCCCAATCACTGGTGAATTAATTCAGTGAACCTTTTATCTCATTTACAATTTCCGTATACGCCATAATCTCTCCATCGATCAATCTCCCAGTCGAGACTCAAGGGTATGGTCTTTCATCGGTTTCCCTTTTCTTTTGTCTTGACTTTATGCATTCTGGTCTCGAAATAATTCTCTTTGACTTAATCTTTATGAGCTACTTACATAAAGCCGTCAGATACCTCGGCCGAGGATTTTACCAGAATTAATTTCTCACAGAAATCCATAGGAGAATTTCCCAACCTATCAAGTCGGGTCAATGGATCCTTTGTTGATGATATAAACCTGCATACGAGTTCCTCTATACCCAACATGAATCCACAGAGACTTTCTGGCGATCCCCAGTCAGTCGGAACTCATATCAAAGTATAGACGTTTTCGCACCAGATAAACCTTATCATCTCAAGTAGTTAGGGATCGTTCCTCGTATACTATTGTAAATTGGAATAACTTCAACCCCGATATGCGACTACCGCTTCCATGGTGAGTTATTTCCTAATTGGGGTATTCAGTGCGCTTGCCATCCCAGCAAGCCACCCACTTATGTGTATCGACTATCCCAGTCACGCTCGTGGACCCCAGCGTTCTCCAGTTCATCGGAGTATACACAATAGTGAGAGTCTAACCGAATCCAATGATGTCCTATCTCTTTTGGATTCTACGACTCTTGAATATATTCTAGATCACGGCCTTGGAGATCAGTCCACGGGTTGTCCCATAGCCCTGTGATCTAAGGACTTCTATCCTTATGCGTAGATAATTATTACATAAGATAAAGATGACCATATAATAATAAAATGCATTTATTAATCCAATTGAATGGTCCTTTCAAATAAATGCAGCCAAATAGTTGGCTTGCAGGACACTATTCTATCAATCTCCCACTTGTACTAAAGCCAACTTTTCATACTTCTGATTCCCATCTTAGACAGATGTTTTCGGATGCCTTTGAGGCAATGGCTTAGATAGTGGATCCGTCGTATTATCCTTTAGAGGTGACACGTTCCATCTTTATGTCTCCTCTACCAATGATATAACATATCAAATGGTATCGTCTTAGTTCGTGCTTGGATTCTGATGAGATCTCGACTCCTTTGCTTGCGAGATAACTCCATTATTATCACAGAAGATAGTAATGGCTCGACAATGCTAGGTATCACATCCAATTCCTGGATGAAGTTTTTCATCCAAACACCTTCCTTTGCTGCTTCACTCGCGGCAATGTATTCTGTCTCGGTGGTCGAATCTGCAGTAGTGTTTTGCTTGGAGCTCTTCCAGCTTACCGCACCACTATTGAGGCAGAACACGTATCCAGATGTCGACTTGAAGTTGTCTACATTACATTGGAAGCTAGAATCAGTATAGCCTTCCAATTTCAATTCTCTTCCACCGTATACCAAGAACAATTCCTTAGTCCTTCTCAGGTACTTCAGAATTGTCTTTACGGCTATCCAGTGCTGCTCACCTGGATCAGACTGGTAGCGACTTGTAACGCTTAAAGCGTATGCTACGTCTGGTCTCGTACATAACATACCATTCATTATGCTTCCTATTGCATATGTATATGGTACTCGAGACATATTGCTTCTCTCTTCAGGCGTCTTTGGGGCCATAGACTTAGAGAGTGCAATTCCATGTCTCATTGGAAGTAATCCTCTCTTGGATTCTTCCATATTAAATCTTTTCAAGATTTTATCTATGTACTGCAATTGGGAGAGGCCCAACAGTCCTTTTGATCTATTTCGGTAGATCCTTATACCCAGTACAAAGGATGCTTCTCCCAATTCCTTCATTGAGAATTGTGTAGATAACCATGCTTTAGTTTTGTACAACACTTTCACATTGTTTTCAATGAGAAGAATGTCATCAACGTAAAGCACCAAAATTCAACTGTACTCCCACTGATCTTCTTGTACACGCAAGGTTCGAACATGTTTTTGATGAATCCAAAAGTTTGGATTGTCTCATCGAAACGAATGTTCCAACTTCGGGAAGCTTGCTTCAGTCCATAAATGGACCTCTGGAGTTTGCACACCTTGTGTTCATCTCCTTTGGATGTATATCCTTTTGGTTGCTCCATGTAGATCTCCTTGTCAATGTCCCCATTGAGAAAGGCAGTCTTTACATCCATCTACCATATCTCGTAGTTATACCACGCAGCTATGGCCAGCAAGATTCGAATGGATTTAGACATTGCGACGGGCGAGAAGGTCTCCTCAAAGTCGATGCTTGGCCTTTGAGTGTATCCTCTTTGCCACTAGTCGCGCCTTGTAGGTTATTACCTCTCCGTTCACTCCAAGCTTTCGCTTATAGATCCACTTGCAACCCACGGGAGCTACTCCCACTGGTGGATCTACCAAGGCCCAGACCTTGTTCGAGTGCATGGAGTCCAATTCGAATTCCATGGCTTCACGCCACTTTCCCGAGTCTATGCCTAGCATAGCCTCTTCGTAAGTCCTTGGGTCGGTTAGAAACTGTCTAGTCTCACGCAGCAGACCGTAGTACCTCTCGGGTTCTCTACGTTGTCTTTCTGACTTACGAAGTACCGGTGTACTTTCTGGTGCACTTTCATGCTCATGTTCTCCCACTGCCTGTGGTGATGGGTCAGCTTGATCGACCTTTTTGGTCTTTTCAGCTTCAGTGACCTCATCTAGTTCTACGTTGTGTTCCTTCTTGCCTAGCAAGAAATCCTTCTCCAAGAAGTGTGCGTTCCTTGAGACAAACGTAGTTTATGTTGTAGGATCGTAGAACTTGTATCCTATAGAGTTTTCTGGATACCCCACGAATTGCATAAGATGGACTTGACGTCCAACTTATCTCCCACCAGCTTATTCACATAAGCGGGAGACCCCATATGCGCATGAATGCATATGAAGGTACAATACCAAAACTCATATCACGTGATATGTTTTGAAATTGGCTTCAGAGATACTTAGCTCAGTATCTTCGATTTTCTCGATCAAGTTTCATTTGTTTGAATAAGGAATTTCATGTAAGATTTCTTAATGGACATTTACATGTCCAAAATGCTCAACAACTGACGATGTTTTGAGCGAGTCTTACATTTCGAGAATCTAATTCTCTATTAAATAATCAATTGCGTGCATGTTCGATTTTGAATTGATCCAAATCTCTTACATGCTTTCATTGATTAGGCTCTCTTCTTTTATTCCAAAAGTTATTTGGAATTGTACATCACAACGTACTTTTACCCATGAGGGTACTAGAGACGCATTATCTCCCACTAATGCTTTAGTGTTTCTACACACTTATAAATGGATTAAATCCATTGCAATTGTTTATGCCTTTTGGTTGCCTAGCAACCAACTACTAAATCTAATTTCCATTAAGCAAGATTCGAAAGTCGGTTACTATGTACAGCATCCCAGTCAAGCTCGACCCAGTCGAGCTCAGTCTTTGAATCTTTTAATTCGGAAATATGTTTTAGTATTCGTGTATCGCCTTTCGGTTTTTACAACGACTCAAGTGTGTGAAATCTTGATTACTTATATTTTATTGACTATGCATATTTTATTTAGTCGATATATGAGTATCCATACTCATTTGCTTATGTACACCTTTTGCGTATAAATTTTATAGCGCAATCAGTTCCAACCATTATGGAACTATCACATCCCTTGAGACAAGGGATGGTATAAGCAAATTCCAATGATCTAAATAATTCATGGCTTTAGATGCATTGAATGCATCAATGAGTGCTTCATCGGGCATCCAACACCCTTATGCATTACTTTAACCATAAGGTTAAGTTCAATAAAATTTAATCATCCCTTATGGGATGAATAGGTTCAATTCCCTCTTCCCTTGATCTTAATCCATGGAAGAATCATTTTGATTGACTTTTCAACTTATCATCCTTACAGAAAAACCTCCAAGGTTATTTCCCTTTAGAGAGGATACATTCCTCTTCTTCCATCTCTCGAGCCTTTTGAGGCCTTTTCACAAGATGTTACTTCCCAATCATGGGAGACTTCATGTTTGCCTTCAAGAAAATTTGGGCTTGAGAACCATCCTCAACCCTCTGGTGAAACTTATCACCTTTCTTATTTGAAGAGTAACTTCGAAAACAAGGCAGCTTGGTGAAACCTATCACCATTCCAGTCGAAGTGTAACTTCGAAAGGAAAAACAATGAAATCTTTGTAAGGAGATTAGTCCTTGCTTGGACTCGAGAATAATTTCTCAAGTTTCGAAGTCATTCAAAATTCACTTGGGTTTAGTCGATTTATTTGATTCAAGTATGATGGTAAATATTCATGGATACATAACTTATGAAAAAACTATCATAAACATGACGATAAAAGGAAATAAATACGCGGCAGATTAATATCCATGCATAATTTACAAACATGGTTTTCGTTTGTAAATTACTCCCACTATTTTTGTCGAATACTTATGCCCCCACATAAGGTTCGGGAAATAAAAAATTTCCTAATGGGCTCAAGGCCCAAATGCAATCGCTCAGTACCCACGACTCGTTGGCCATACCAATTGATCCACTTGGTGGGCGATCATGTCGCCGGTTAACTATCCCAGCTAACCCTTGAGTTCATTCAGCCTCGGTTTTCGTTATGGACCCACGACTCGTGAGACATCCATACTTACTCGCGTTAAATCATGTCCAATACTCGTGAAGAGAAATAGTTCAATCCTAGACGCCCCACGACTCGTGAGACAGCGCCTAGAACCTTGCTATCCCCTCCCTTGGCACTAAACTGTGCATCGAGGCAATAGACATATCATCTTCCTATAGCTCGACCCACGACTCGTGAGACATCGAGATATATTTGTACAATATGCCTAAGACCTAGTAATTGGATAGGCTCGGACCATAGACACCATTCATATGCGCCCGTTAATCGATTTAATATTCTAATTGAGTTTTTAAGTTCAATTGGAGGTTTTAAGTTTTCTTCGTGCGAGGTCTCATCAGATTATGCTTTATCTTGTTTACGTGATCTATTCTAAGCATGCAAGACATACATCAAAGAATAATAGTAAACATATATCACCTAGCATTGCACATATGATTGGTCGATTGTCCATCCTATGCGATCCATCACGAGCCACATGATGGACCAATTGGTCAGTCTAGGGTGGAAATTAAATGTCCTAACTATTACAATTTTCAAACCCATACATCATGGGCCTTCTTGTAATATCCACCTTGATTGGGCCTCCATGTAATGAATTGGGCCTCCATGTCCTCCAAGGTAATGGGCCTCCATGTGGATCTCCAAGTCTTCATGAGGTCTTCTTGGCTCCAAGCCTAATCTAAGCCTAGCTTATAAAAATAAAGGCCCTATTCTATTACATTCGTTTGCGCAAGCAAGGGCACCAATCAGGCCCATTTAATTACAACCCATAAAATAAATAAACCAAAATTACACAGGGCTTAAGGGCAAAATCGACCAATCCACATATTCACTCAAGAACATGCATAAATTCACATAAGGGCATAAATGTAAATTTACCGGCTCCTTTAATTTTAATTCACAAAAATTATCCAAGTTAATTTATTTTGATTTGAATTAACAATTAACCTCTAAGATTAATTAGCTCTTACTTGAGCTCTAAGTAATCTACAAACTTATCTTGATTAAATTGGTTAATTAAGGTAATCTAAATCTCTAAGATTCTTACCTTATCCAAAACTCTAAGTTTCTCAAATATTCCCAAATCTCCAAGATTCTCAAGATAATACTATTTTGAATAGATTAGTTAACTAAGGTAGTGTCCTAATCCACCAAGATTTCTACCTTATCCAAAACTCCAAGTTTCCTAATTTAATAAGATCTCTAAGATCTTTAATCTTGGTAACTTACTAGAAGAGATTAATTTTAATTAAATCTCTTCTTACAATTGAAACTCTAAGTTTCCTTGTTTAATAAGATCTCTAAGATCTTTAATCTTGGTAACTTACTAGAAGAGATTAATTTTAATTAAATGTCTTATCTCAAATGAAACTCTAAGTTTCCTTGTTAATTAGATCTCTAAGATCTATCCAAGATTCACCAAGATTCCATAACAACCAAATCTCCAAGATTTTGTTCAAGATTATCCAAAATTCTGCCACGAAAATTTTTTGAACCACCAAATCATGGCCGAAGAATGTTCGGCTTCAAGTTGCAATTTACAAAATCAAATTGCAATACATGTGTTTGCTTCAAAATTTACGTAGCACATTAGAAATTAAAACAACATACATGCTATTAGAATAGTCACGTTAATAGTGTCTACAAAAGAAATTCAAAAATATGTGCCGAGCACTAATTCTCACCAAGAGAATAAAGAGCCGATCCAATCACTTTGTTTTCCTTTTGTTTTGTTTTAATTTGTGTTTGATTACTTAATTAATTAAAATCAACAGTTTTAATTAATTTAATCCAAAATAGAAATTAACACGATAAAATTTTAGAATCAAAATTTTACATTAACTCTAAGTTAACAGATCTACGTTCTAAAACATATACAGTTAAAGAACTAGCCATACATAAATAAAACATATGATTTAAATCACAGAATTTGCAAATTCATATATATACAAAGCCTAGAGTTGGCTCTGATACCACTGTTGGGATTCGGTAAGATAAACAGCCCTAGGCACAGCGGAATATAAAATTTTAGGACCTCTTACGGAATCTTGCCAGGATACTCTCTAGTTGTATATATATGAATGTAATTAAACGATAGTATAAGTTTTCTCGTTTATACCTATCTCTTTGCAAATCCTCGGCTAGCAAGACGAGCTCTGAATTCTGCCCTGGTAAGATCGACCCACACCTTTTGAGTAGCGCCCCACGTGTTGCGCCTCTACGGGTTGATACACCACAATTACACGAAAATAATAAATCTTGATCAGCTATAACACAAGATATATTATGATCTAGGATTTTGGAACGATTTAGGAACAAAGTCGAAAACGAAAAATTCTTCCAAAAGGAAGACAGGGTTCGGTCGACTATTACTGGGAGAGGGGAGAGAGAATTTTTGCTCTTGCTCAAATTTTGCTTATTGAGTTGTATGAAAAATAACTACAAGATAGCTACTTATAGTTATCTCCCTAACCTAGTCCTATTAGGACTAGGGCTCTTCTCTCCTACATGGGTCATGGCCCTCTTTAATTAGTAGACCAAGTCTTCTAATTAATTCATGGCCCAGTTAATTAATTTGACCAGGCTTTATTTAATCTCCCAATTAAATAGCCCAATTAATTAACTTAATCTCCCATTTAATTAAATCAGACTCTAAGCCCATTTAATTAAAATCCCTTTTAATTAATTAAATCCAACTTAATTAATTAATCCACAAATTAAATTCCAATTTAATTTATGATCCTGATCCAATTCCAATTGGATCCCGTTTTGTTCCAATTGGGTCGACCCAGTCGACCCACCCATAATAATCTACCCAGTCGATTATTCACCCAGTCGACCCAGTCGACTCGGTCGTTCTTATTTCCTCGCTTTCGCTTCATGTGTATTGTGTATGCCCCCGTAGGTTCACCACATAATTGGCCGTGGGTTATAATTAAATATTATTTAATTATTCGAGTAAGACTTACTCTAAATCAATCGAACACTCTGTCGATTGATCATTCCAAAATTAGCACCCCTGCCAATTTAGGAATTCTCTCACACTCCACGGTCGATGTCCAGCCACAAGCCCATGGAGCCCAATCACTGGTGAATTAATTCAGTGAACCTTTTATCTCATTTACAATTTCCGTATACGCCATAATCTCTCCATCGATCAATCTCCCAGTCGAGACTTAAGGGTATGGTCTTTCATCGGTTTCCCTTTTCTTTTGTCTTGACCTTATGCATTCTGGTCTCGAAATAATTCTCTTTGACTTAATCTTTATGAGCTACTTACATAAAGCCGTCAGATACCTCGGCCGAGGATTTTACCAGAATTAATTTCTCACAGAAATCCATAGGAGAATTTCCCAACATATCAAGTCGGGTCAATGGATCCTTTGTTGATGATATGAACCTGCATACGAGTTCCTCTATACCCAACATGAATCCACAGAGACTTTCTGGCGATCCCCAGTCAGTCGGAACTCATATCAAAGTATAGACGTTCTCGCACCAGATAAACCCTATCATCTCAAGTAGTTAGGGATCGTTCCTCGTATACTATTGTAAATTGGAATAACTTCAACCCCGATATGCGACTACCGCTTCCATGGTGAGTTATTTCCTAATTGGGGTATTCAGTGCGCTTGCCATCCCAGTAAGCCACCCACTTATGTGTATCGACTATCCCAGTCACGCTCGTGGACCCCAGCGTTCTCCAGTTCATCGGAGTATACACAATAGTGAGAGTCTAACCGAATCCAATGATGTCCTATCTCTTTTGGATTCTACGACTCTTGAATATATTCTAGATCACGGCCTTGGAGATCAGTCCACGGGTTGTCCCATAGCCCTGTGATCTAAGGACTTCTATCCTTATGCGTAGATAATTATTACATAAGATAAAGATGACCATATAATAATAAAATGCATTTATTAATCCAATTGAATGGTCCTTTCAAATAAATGCAGCCAAATAGTTGGCTTGCAGGACACTATTCTATCAGTGGAAGTAGTGGACAAATCTGAAAATAGTGGAGGGAGTGGGAGAGTGGCCATGAGGAATCAGTTTTTGGCCATCAGCTCATCGATCCAGCAGCTATAAATACAACATGACTGCCATTCGCGCAAGGACACACACAACTCAATCAACAAATTCTCAGTCTACACTGATCGGCTCAACGCCTCACCGGAAGTCCAGCACACCGCTGCTTCTTTTTCAGCAAACACATGTTAATCCCTTGATATCAACCGTCCCTCCTCAGCCACCAGCTACCCCTGACCGCCTGAAATCTTGCCGCCGCCGCCGCCACCGCCGCTGTTTCCGCTGTCAGAAAGCTGTCTCGAGCGAAACCCCTTGATAGCAAGCAGATAACAAGCTGTTTTCTGTCAAGTTATCAGCCTGCCAACTCCTTGATATCAGTATGTCCCTCCTCAGCCACCAGTGATCCCTGACCGCCTGAAGTCTTGCCGCCGCCGCTCAAAGTTAGCCGCCGCCGCCGCCGTCAGCTGACACTGTCTCGAGCGAAACCACTCATATAAGCAAGTAGCACGCTGTTAACCGTCATGTAAGTGCCCACGTATTTATATGACAAACTCATCGAGTAGCCATCTGCCTGATGAGCTCGTCGTCAAGTAGCCATCTGCTTGACGGCTATCGGTTGAGTAGCCATCTGCTCCGTCGATGCCCTTTTCAGTGGCCACCCGCTGATCAGGAGCCCGATTGGTGGTCACCCATCAAGGTTGGGCGAACCATTGACGGTGGTTTTCCGTCGTCAATGTTACTTTCTGTCAACAAGCTGTTCTATCATGTATTATCAGCTCATCGGCGGGTTTACCTGCCGATCAAGGAGTCAATTTTCAGAACATATTAGACTTATCAACTCATCTGGCAGATTATGCCGAAACAGGAGACTTATCGTTTTGTATATTTTTGTAATATTTGTACATCGGGGAACTTATCAATATTCTTTTATTATTAATGGAAGTAGGTTGGCCCGTATGTCTTGATTCTTTTACATAAATATACTTTACGTCAATCGATTTCCATTGATATGCTGTTTCCTGTTAAGATTATGTCTTCTGTCAAGGTGTACGTTAAAATTGATTGATTGTCAAGGCATTTGCTGGTTTTCGAATCCGCTGATATGTTGAGCAGACCATCGATTGGTCATAAGTTTTGGCACTTAAGAGAGATTTTCATAAATTATTTAAGTCCTGCGGCCAGGCAGGCATAGAAAAGAACTAGGGGTAGTGTTTGCCTACTCTGTCACAATCGTTAAGGAGTCAGCCTTATCAGGACAACTTATTTTGATATCAATATGTCTTTATCAGGACACTTACATTATCAATTTACCGATATCAACATGTCTATTTTCAAATCGTTATGTTTGCACGCACAAACATTGGCACGCCCGCATTTATTTTATATCATATCGAGGCATTTTACATCGAGTTATTGGCTCGTCGAGGTATCTGTTGATAGGTTTACAAAGGACAATGTTTTGGCACTCCTTGATGCCAGACATCCCTCGATGTCAACCCCTCGATGCCAACCCCTCGACGTCGATCACTCGATGCCAAATTTATATGCAAACACCATGAATACATCCATATTGCCACTTCTATTATATATCCAACCCAAAAGTGTAAACATTCAAACCAATTAGCAAAATGATCACATATTCCTTTGACCCAATCTATATGCAATACAATAACTACGTATACCTTAATAAGTCCAAACAATATATTAAATTGTATTAAGTAGATTAAAGACAATGAGATGTAAATCGTACATTTCAATGTTATTTTATTTATATTAATTTCGTTCATAGAATCATAGTCATAGGATATGATTCCTATAACATGCTATAGTACAATTGAATTAATTAGCTGTAAAAGAGTACCATCTTCCTTTGCTAATTAAAAAATGAAGTAAATGCAATAAAGGATCGAGGGTGCATGTTCTCGCCGCCTCACTTTTAGATTGGATTAGTTGGTAATATTCATTTCATAAATAATAATTAAATGACTGGGCTTTCTTGCTTTTTTCCTTGTAGGATAAGATTAGGGCTCTTAAGTACGTGGTCAAAATTTTAATTTAATGAAAATGTCAACTCTTCCTTTTTACCTGCTTCAGGTCTCGTTGAAGACCACGACAATATATTAGGTTTATTATTATTTTATTGACCAATTTGTGGTGTTTATCCTTTAAATTGTTCTTGATAAAGTGTTAATATTTGACTAAAACTTGGTTTATAGAATTTAGTGAGTAAAATGCAAATGAACAAGAAATGAAGCTCAATATTGCGTCATATATGTAAAAAAAAAGTTTTCCTCTTCATTTTACTCTCTGAAATTTAAGAATCAAACATAGTTACCGATTTTCATAGTTTACAAGAGGATTGTTGTCGAATTTTAGTTAGATAGGGATATTTTTGTATTTTTTTTTTTTTTTTTGCGGGTATAATTATCATATTTTTGCAAAATATGTTCTCGGATTTCTGGTTTTTTGCTAACAAAAAATAACACAGTGGAGTTTTGCCACTAAAAATAACACAAAAAAGTGTTTTTCTAATTTGACAAAGTATAGGAGATATTTCTGCATTTCACTCTAAAATTTCCCATTAATTTCTTTTCATTTGAAAAGTACTACGACTATCTAATTAATTCAATGAATTAGGAACGAACGTGCCGTGTTTTACAACTGAAAACATAATTGAAGAACATGTTTCAACTTTCTTGTTGAATTGCAATTCAAATTTCAGTTCCGTGTGATCTTTTATAATTCCACTAAAATCTAAAACCTGTAAAGAATGTTTTACAACTGAAAACATAATTTAAGAACATGTTTCAACTTTCTTGTTGAATTGCAATTCAAATTTCAGTTCCGTATGCTCTTTTATAATTCCACTAAAATCTAAAACCTGCAAAGAATAGTTTCAATGAGTCAATTCTCATATCCAAACATTTTCCTATGTATTGATTAAAAAAAATTAAAAATTAAAACTACTATAAAAACCATCACAATATGAGAGAAAATGAAGAAAATTTTTGAGATTTGAAAAAAGTATGGTAAAAAATGAATAAATTAAAACATAATGTTGTTTGGTGGATGAATGGATTCATAATTAATAAAGAGACAATTTTATTTTTATATATTAATAAATATATTTTTATTTATGAAAGAGGCGGGGGTATTTTTGGAATAAAAACTACAAAACTATAACAGAAGATGTTAAGTGTTACAATTGATACTTTAGGGGGATAACTGATACCACCCTCATACTTTAAGGGGGTAAACTGTAGGTGGATGAATGGATTCATAATTAACAAAGAGACAATTTTATTTTTATAGATTAATAAAGATATTTTTATTTATGAAAGGAGCGGGGATATTTTTGGAATAAAAACTACAATACTATAACAGAAAAGGTTAAGTGTTACAATTGATACTTTAGGGGGATAACTGATATTACCCCATACTTTAAGGGGGAACTGTATTTCACCTTTTTATTTTTCAAATTTCAGTTTCGTGTTTTCATCTATTCGCACATGCTTTTTTATTATTCAAATAAAACCTGCAAAGAATAGTCTCAGTTCTCAATTTCTCATATCTAAACATTTTCCTATGTATTGATTAAAAAAATTCCTATATATATACCATCACAATTTGTTAAATTAACACAAACCATAACATGGCTTCCCCTTTCATCTTACACCCTACCACCACCCTCTCCACCCTCTCCACCCCCACTTCCTCCCATTCTTTCTTAATCAAACCAACACAAATCCCCCTAATCAAAAAGCCTAACCACCATAAAAAAATATCATGCAAATCCAAAGAAAATGATCAAGAATCTTCATCATCACAAGGCAAATTCGATAGGAGAAACGTACTCCTCGGCTTAGGCGGCCTTTATGGTGCCACCACTCTCGCCTCCTCACCATTTGCGTTCGCGGCCCCTATATCCTCCCCAGACATCACGAAATGTGGCCCCGCGGACTTACCACAAGGTGCGGCCCCCACGGACTGTTGTCCCCCATCCATCTCAAATATCGTCGATTTCAAGTTCCCTCCCCCCTCCACCACCATGAGGGTACGCCCCGCGGCTCATTTAGTAGACGAGGCTTATATAGCCAAATTTAACAAAGCTATTGGACTTATGCGTGCCCTCCCGGACAACGACCCTCGTAGCTTCAAGCAACAAGCCAATGTCCATTGCGCTTATTGCGATGGGGCATACGACCAAGCAGGCTTCCCGAACCTGGAATTCCAAGTCCATAGCTCGTGGCTATTTTTCCCGTTCCATAGACATTACCTCTACTTTTTTGAAAGAATTTTGGGGAAATTAATCGACGACCCCACTTTCGCTATCCCATTTTGGAACTGGGATTCGCCTGTAGGAATGAGTATGCCATCAATGTATACTAATATGAAATCTCCATTGTACGATAACCTTCGGGACAAGAATCATCAACCACCTAACGTCCTCGACTTAAACTTCAGCGGCTCCGGTTCCACTCCCACTCCCACTCCAGATCAACAAATTAAAAGAAACTTAACAATCATGTACAGACAAATGGTATCGAATTCTAAAACACCACGCCTTTTCTTCGGAAGCCCTTATCGTAGGGGTGACGATCCTTCTCCGGGAAGCGGATCGATCGAGAACTTCCCACACGGCCCGGTTCATGTCTGGACCGGTGATCGAACCCAACCCAATTTCGAAAACATGGGTAATTTTTACTCAGCAGCTAGGGACCCGATTTTCTACGCTCATCATTCGAATATTGACCGATTGTGGAACGTATGGAAGACCCTCGGAGGAAGGAGGGAGGATATAAAAGATCCTGATTATCTCGATGCTTCTTTTCTTTTCTACGACGAAAATGCACAACTGGTTCGGGTTAAGGTAAGGGACTGTTTGGATGAAACGAAACTCGGGTACGTTTATCAAGACGTGGAGATTCCTTGGATGGAAAGTCGTCCGAAACCAAGAGTTTCCTCTGTTTTGAGAAAGCTGAAGAAGCTTGGTAAGGCAAACGCCGCGGAAACGCACGTTCTTCCAGCGAAACTCGACAAGGTCATCAAAGTTATGGTGAAAAGGCCGAAGAAAAGGAGAAGTAAAAAGGAAAAAGATGAGGTTGAAGAGATTTTAGTTATACAAGGGATTGAATTGGAAAGAGATGCTTACGCGAAATTCGATGTTTATATTAATGATGAAGACGACACGGTGACTACGGAGGAGAATACCGAGTTCGCTGGAAGTTTCGTGAATGTTCCGCATAAACATAAACATGGGAAGAAGATAAAGACAGCGTTAAGGTTGTCTATTAGTGATATTTTGGAGGATTTGGATACTGAAGATGATGATCATGTGTTGGTGACTTTAGTGCCTACAAGTGCAGGGGATGCTATCAAAATTCATGGTATTAAGATTGTGCTTGAGGATTGATTTGGTTGATGAATTCTTTTTTCAGTGTTAATTTCTTCTGATTAATTATTTGTTGATTTTGCTGTTGTTGAATCCTTTTTCTTTCTGGGATTTGGATTCAGAATGTTGTTATTGGTTTTGCTTGACTTTGTTTACGAGCAAATAAAGTAATAATTTTCATTCTTGATGGTATTTCTTAGATTCATTGCACTCAAATGAATTTAAACATCAAGAACTCATGTTAAATAATTCTTTTCAGAAATATCGAATGTACCGAAATCGAGTTTCGTGCTATTTGTCATATCACTAAAGCACGAACAAGTACTTTATGATACTAAAATAATATTCGAATTCGAGTTTATCACATTGACTGTCTATCAGCCAGAAACAATTTTATTGATTTAGAATTTCAAGTTCTTTATACGACAACAAAGTAATCTTATAAGCGTAAGATAATATATGATATTAAATACAAAGCAGATAACGGTACCACCTTACATATATATATTCGTTGATTTGATCCTACAAGTATGAAGTTAAGGAAGATGAATTTCCTTGTTGATCCGATTAGCTTAACTTAGAATCGAATGATGGAGCAATTCGTGTTAATAACATGTTGTGAAATTAAACTAAATTGAACAAGTACATAAAATAAAATGTAAAGAACAATATTTCATACTTAGATTGTATACAGATGTGTATAAAACACTTTATAACAATCCTATTTATAGGACTAGAAACTCAACTCAAAGACAAGGAATTGCAAGAAAACCAATGCTTAAGGTCAATGCATAATAAAAAGATATTTTGTGTAACCAATACTTCATATATTATAATCAACAAACCAATAAAATGATTACTGAATTATAGAAGTACTTAATAGTACTCCTTTGAATTAAAATAGAATTAGTTACATATTCAGCAACCATACAAGATAATCTATCAGATAATTATTCACCTTCTGTATCACTTCATATACACCAATGGATCCAAAGAAAAACAGAATTAATAATAAATTGCTTAACAGAAGAACACTATACTTGCCTTTAAATGAAGCACTAACTCCATGAAAGACATTACTAAACAAGATATACAATTTAGTGTAATTAATTTCTTTTTTGTTACTTTTTTTCAATTTTCGTATGATTTTTGTATAATAATAAAGTTGTCATGGATACTATTGATGAAGATCGATCTCAGTTTCCTGGGCTAGTTCTCTTGTCAGTTTATCAGCTCTATCATCATGCCCACCCGCAAAACTGTAAACCCGAAATGCAAATTGGAACGCCCTCCAAAGCAATTCTTTAGATCCATTCTTTTTGCCATCTGGTAATTTGGATACTCCATTTTCTTTATCTTTAGCTTCCCTCGTCTCCTGAATGAAATTCCGACGTTTAATTTCAGTACATATAGCTTGAATCAGTCCTTAGAGTATAAGGACTCATTTGGTTCTTCAAATAAGATATATATCTTATGATTCTTATCATGTTTGGTGTGCATGTTTTTGAACTAACCTTAAGAGCCAACTCCATACAGTTTGAAGAGACATCCACCGTTAGTTCTTTGATACGTACAAGGATACCGAAATCAAAAGTGATTTTTTGAGCTCGAAATCTCTTTGATTCTTCATCCTTAGTCCTTTCCAGTGCATCCATTTCTACCTTGAACTTGTTGAAGTAAGCCTCAGCTTTGTCCAGGAGCTGGACTACAGGGGAAACTATAGGCCAGTTTTGCAAAGTATTGGCAACTGAATCGAGTTTCGTGTAAAGGGCTGCGGCCATTCTCAAAGCTTCCAACTTTTTTGAAGGGAAATCTTCAAATCTTGCTAGTACCTTTAATACCATAGTAAGTTCATTAAGTTTATCTAGGTTTTTGGCAATTTAACTCTGATATGTCTAATGAACAATTTAACTCTGATATGTCTAATGAACAATTTAACTCTGATATGTCTAATGAACAATTTACCTCCATGTGATAGAGTTAACGCCAATTTACCCCCATGTGATTTGAAAAATAGCACTTTACCTCCCTATGAAAATTTTAAAAAAACATTTTATCTACTTTGGGCGGAGAGTGTAACTCACATGCCGAAATTGAGAGTGGGCATGGAAAGTGTCTTTGTAACATAAGGGGTTAAATTGCAACATATATCAAAACACAGGGGGTAAATTGCTACATAATCATAACACAGGATGGTAAACTTCCACATTATCATAACACAGGGGCGTAAAGTGTCACATATAAAAATGTTAGGAAAGCGATGTGAAACTTTTTTAAGATTACAGGGGAGTAACTTACTCTTTTCCAAATCAAGCTAGGGATAAATTGTCATAAACTTCTCTGTAATATGGAAATAGACAATTTACCCCATGTAATATAAAATAATGACCAATTACCTCCTTCCTAGTGAAGGTGTTGCACATACACTCTATAATGCGACTGAGACTTCAATTTCATGCGAAAAAATGATCAATTTAACCTTACCTTGACAACATATTGACCTCACTTCACCCCATGTGATATGCGTAAATGGACACTTTTAACTCCCATGCTTACATAATGAGTATTTTAACCCCTTGTAAAAATGTAAAAAAAATCAAGAAATAGACTGGGTGCTTCTTTTATAAAAACACGCGGACGTATTTTGCCATTTTATTTATCACATGAGTCAATTTGTCATTCACTCTAAGTTTGATTGCTAAAGATTGATCATGGTATCAAGAAAAACAAGGAATTGAACTTGTGTACCTGTGTTTCATCACTTAGTTTCTCAAGGTGTGATTCAACATACTTGTGGAATCTTATAAGCTCTTTCATATCAGATGTTTGAAAAGAACTGATCTTGGCTTTGACTTCCTTAATGACTTCTGAATAGTTCTTGACATCTTCTTCAATTTGTTGAAAATATGGTGACCTGAAATTAATTTAAGAACAATGTTAAATTAATTCGAAAATAGGGTTAAATCCTAAAT
Organism: Penstemon barbatus; assembly: GCA_003313485.2. Taxonomy (NCBI): domain Eukaryota; kingdom Viridiplantae; phylum Streptophyta; class Magnoliopsida; order Lamiales; family Plantaginaceae; genus Penstemon; species Penstemon barbatus. Next base: position 87,265,984 of record CM064883.1, on the reverse strand, counting down.
CACCTTTTTGTCATCTCTGCCAATGCATCAGCCATCCCCTTTTTCTCTCCACTTGGTGCTCCAATTTTACCCTTATGTCCTAAAGATGATTTACCATATGAACTTGATCCTTCTATTTTTCCTTTGAGAAGTTGATAAAGTTTACCCATATGAGGTGATTTATGTAATTTTGTTTTCGTGGAACGGAGGTTTATGCCGCCACCAAGCCTTGAAATTGACGGTGGTGGTGGTGGTGGTGCTCCTCGAATGGCTGGTGGAGCAGCACCTTTTGTTTTTGCCATCAACGGTTGTGGTGATGGTGCTCCTCCCGTTGATGCACCCATGGGTGGGAGGAGGGGGTGATGGGACCGTCTAAGCCTAAGGGGTTGGGGGGCCATCGCCCCCCAAAAAATTCTTTAATTTTAATTTTAGGTGCTTCTTTCGGGTTTTTTGCACTTTGCACCCCCGAAATATAGGAAATAGGCACTTTGCACCCTCGAAATATGAAAAATACAGCACTTTGCACCCTCTTTTATTTTCAAGCAAAAATCCAAGGGCAAAATAGGTAATTCTATTGTAAATCTTTGGCACTTTGCCCCCCCAAAATAAAATTAGCACTTAACACTCCCTAATTAAGAACTAATTAACAACTTGCACCTCCGAAACACAATAAATTGACACTTTGCACCCCAAAATACAAAATTAGCACTTAACACCATCAAATTAAAAAAGCTCAAACTCCTCATTTTTTCGAAAAGAAAGATGGAGAGAGAATGAGTATTCGAGTATTTATTATTGTATTTTGCAAATTTAAGAAAAAAATTGAATTACATATTTTGCCTTATATTTTTTTCGCTCCGATAGTCAACTTTGACGAAAAAAACGAGGGGTTTGGGTTTTTTAAATTTGAGGGTGTTAAGTGTTAATTTTGTGTGTTTGGGGTGCAAAGTATCGATTTATTGTGTTTCGGGGGTGGAAGTTGCTAATTTGTTCTTAATTAGAGGGTGTTAAGTGCTAATTTTATTTTGGGGATACAAAGTGCAAAATTCTCAAGTTTTGAGGTAGCAAAGTGCCAATACTATTGAATTACCTGTTTTGCCCTTGAATTTTTGCTTGAAAATAAATGAGGGTGCAAAGTGCTGCATTTTTCATATTTTGAGGGTGCAAAGTGCTAAATCTAAGTTTCGGGGGTACAAAGTGCCTATTTCCCATATTTCGGGGGTGCAAAGTGCAAAAAAACCCGCTTCTTTCCATTTTTGAAAATTTGCCTTCTTCCGGGAAAAAAGAATTTTACATTAGGATATTTTATTTATTAGAGAGTAAATTACATTCTATTCTATATTTTTTAGGTGCCATTTCGATTCACTTGAAATTACTTATTAAAATTTTTATAAATTTAGTCAATTTGACTGGTCAACTGTACCCGTGGATAAAGATAATTGGACAGAGGGAGTACATATTAAATTGGTTAAATAAATGTGTATGTGTTTATGGATGTGGATGTACATGTTTTATACCTATTGTGCGGCTAATTTGAACATTTGTTTTTGTTCTTGATTCTTTCCACATAAAAATCCTTGTATTGATTTTGTAATAGTGGTTTGATGCTTTGTTTAATTAAGTGAGAAATGTTGTAAATAATATGTTTTTAGTGGGTATTCCTATTTAATATTTGTATAGTCTAGGGGCTTATTGTGTAATAGGTATCCATTATCCCACATCACATGTTTAGTGGGATTTGTAACTTCCTATGTAACTGATTTGTTATTTAATGATATACATCTCCTCCCCAAATCATATCCCCCAATTTCATACACGTTTGTTTTTTCTCTCTGTTGTTATCTCTCTCTTTACAATGATCACAATTGTTCATCAATTTCTTCACATAATCACTTAACCAAATAAGTATTTTACAACACGTTATCAGCACGAGTTAGCTCTATAACTCGATTTCAGTGATATACAATATATCACAAAACAAGAGAGAAAAGAGGAAAATACTTTGAGAGGTAGATTTTCGGATTTGCACGCAGCAGCTTCAGTTTTTCGATGATTCCGGCCTTCCCAACCGTTGGATCGTTTTCAAATTTGAACTGAAGGTTCATCACACAAGGATCTTAATTTTGACCGTTCGGATCGTCATTCCAGTGTATGAAAATGAAACGGCAGCCATTAAAAGTTTATGGAAAAGTTGAAGGAAGTAGCCTTAGCCTCTCTCTGGTATGATCAAATTAACAAACAACTTTAACCTTATTAATTATATGCTTTAAATCTGAAAAATTTATGAATCTAAAGCATGTTTTAGGGTTTAAGTTAAGGTTGATTATTATTGCTAATGGTTGAAATTGATTATTCTTTTGGTATTATTGATATTTATGTAACCTGCTATATGCAATTTCAAACCCATGTCTTTGCCGTAAACAACTAGTGGTCTTTGGTATTTTAATCTTTTGAACAATATGAATATTTCTTTTGATTTGTTCAATTTGTTGGGTCCAACAAAATCATACAATCAATTGATAAAAGTGATATGATGAAACTTGGCCAGTGATCAAAACTATTCTTTAATAAAATAGTAGACATTTTAGAATTATGTTAATATTATGGAATTTAAGGTTTTTCTTTTCTGTCCGTAAATCACAATGCATGATGAATTCAGTACATTGATTTTATATACAGTAGTTATATTATGATTTAATTATTGATATGGCTTGAACTATGTGAACATATATCTTTAAGGCATTCTTCGGGTATGTTTATTTATATATTGCTATGGAGACTTGGATTCTTCTTTGTGTAAAATTGGTATAATATACATGTTATGGTGGAACTTATTTTGATTTTAAATCTTGAAATTCAGAATTTACATGGAAATTCTTGTATGATATGATTTTTAGAATTTTCGGAAATATGTTTATACGGAAGTCGTAATTTTCAGAGCATGTTATTCTAGTCCGATTGACATGAAACTTTTACTGAAGTATGCACGTATGATATTCTAATTGCCTGAATTTGTTCAGATTTGTTGGATATGTAATTTGTTCTGAAAAAATTGTTTTCTTTAAAAACTAATATGCGATTTCCCGTTTAAGTATTTGGAATTGTGTAACTTGCTGCATATGCTTAGAATCGTCTTGAAAATAGCTTTCTAACCATGTGCCCAGATTATTTTTTTGATAAGCAATGAATAAGTTATTTGAGCTTTAAGCCTCTGCAAATTACTTGAATAATCTGAAAATTGTTTAAAAGGCAATATAAGCATAATACACAAGCCCACTCTCAAATTTATTTTCAGTTTCTTCATGTTTTGTGTTTGATCGTTGAAGAACTTGATGGTGGTAATTATTGTTGTGTTTGGGCCTATCGATTCCAACAAAAAAACCGTGCAAATCAATTGTTTTCGTCAAATTTGCGATTTCTTCATAAACCGGGTCAAGAAGATGAATTTCTAGGTCTTTTGGATTAGACCCAAATTTTGATATTTTCGATCCGGTCAAGCTAGATCATGTACGGATCATGGGGATACGGCCATACCCGAACTGGTTGGGGTTCGGTTTGGGTGATACGGTTTTGGTATACGACCTGGTTCGGGTTATTTGGTTTTAAACCAGACTCGGTTCTTTGTTCGCATTCTTGGATTAAGTTGGATCATTTTTTGTTTAACTTGGTCCTAAACTAATTTGGTCCTGATTAGGACTGATCCTGAAAAAAAAATGTGTATTCTTATTTGATTATATATGTGTACATGTGTGAACATATAGAGAGTGTGCCTATATATTCAATTCAACAATTATTGCTTTGGTATCTAAATTGAAATCATGGTTGTAAATTGCAAGTTAAAATGATGAATTGAAAGGCCTTATTTGAAAAAGTTAATTGAGGTTAAAATTGTTATTGATATGTTCACTCACAGTGTTAAGTTCATTAATGAATATTGGTTTAGATTTTATATTTCCTACCTTATGATTTAATCATGACATGAGAATTTAATTAAATTTTATAAAGTTCAACGAATTGAGGCGACGGAATTTTGGATTATTTTGGCCGATTGATTTTTTGGGATATTCTTTATGTCATATGTGTTTTAAGGAATTGAATCTCGAGACTTCAAAACGGTTTTATCTTTCTGAAAATTGATTTGATATTTATGTACTACATGATTATTGTTCCTTATGAAGAATTTGGTTACTGCTAGAAATTCTTTTATCTTCATTGGGTAAACAAGGCAATTCATCTTTATGTTTAGATTTATCAATTTGTAGATCACTTTAATTGATTACATTGATTTGAAGTGAAAAATATGTGTTTACCTTAAATGTGAGATACTGGTATAAATTTCGGAACTATGTTTGATCCTATGAAATTTAAATTCCCGAGTTGTAATTCATAATTTAATTTTGGTCATTTTATTTATTTATCATGATTTATTTCATGGGCATAAGTTTCTAAATTGTATGTTTTATTGGTTCTGCTGGTTTATCTTATGCATGTGATGAATGATTATATATGATTGCATGATAAATAAATGAAAGTGGACTTGGGATTTACGATATTGGGACCGGGGTTCCCTTGTATTAAAACCACATAGTTCATTATGAATTAAGAAATGGAACCAAAGAGGTTCAATTAAATTACTTATGGGAGGTTATATGCCCGTAAAAAACTGAAATGAAAATTATTGGGGACAATTTGCTAACTAATGCCCAAAAAAGGCTGATGCTATGATTATGATCAAGAAACGCTTCGATGAGGCCCTAAGGTTGGACTACTCATCAATTTGAACAATAACCATATTCAGATTTGAACTATGTTTGGTTTGTTTTGGACCACATTTTGGGTGGCTTCATTTTAATCCGACTATTATGGTATTTAGTGATATTAGCTCGATTTACTTTTTCAAGTAAATGTTTAAATTGGAATATATTTGGTTCCTAGGCATGACATGTGGGGAATAATGTTTGGCTAATAGTGCAACTGCGCACACTATCCTAAGGGATAGATCATTAATATTAATGCCTAGTAAGACCTCTATGACAACAATATATGGCACATATGATTTGATAGATGGCTTTGGAAATGTCCACCTTAGGTTGTCAAATGGCACGATTTTAGCCATTAAAGAGGCTCTATATGCTCCACGTTCAAGGAGAACGTTGTTGAGTTTTAAAGATATTCGAGCTAATGGTTATCATGTTGAAACCAATGAGGAAAAAGGAATAAATATATGTGCATTACCTCTAATTTGTACGGCAAAAGCGTACTTGGAAGAAATAAGAGGGACTATCGACTAAGTTATATAGGACCACAATACGAGTGCTCAAGGCACACCTTGTCAATGGCTCGAAGCCAAGTGAATCGAGCATGTATTTTCTATGGCATGACCGGCCAGGACAGCCAAGTAAAAAATGTGATGCGCCATATTATTAATACCTATATCGGGCATTCACTAACTAATAATAAGGATCTAGTACACAGTGATTACTTGTGTGTACCATGTTTTATTGGAAAATTGGATCTTATGCCAGCTTATGCACAAATGAATAAGGATTCCCTCGTTTTCTTGGAGCGTATCCAATGGGACATATGTGGACACATACACCACCTTCTGGACTTTTCAACAACTATTGCATGTCCCTGAGTATTGATGTAAAACATCTGGTCGCACATGTTAGTACGTTTGAGGCCCACTGCGACCAGGGACGGATCCAGGAATTTGGGTCAGGGTGGGCTAAACTTATACAAAAAAAAAAAAAAAAAAAGGTCAAACAGTTAAACATAAAGTTTATATTATTCACATAAGAACCCAAAATATCTACATATTTACATTAATAATTGACCACGACGATTTTTCATCTTTTGAAACTGGTCCATGATAGCATCATTTGAAATACTACTAAATATTTATCTCTCTATAAAGACAACTAAACTATCATTTAACCATTGATCGCTCATTCGGTTACGAAATCGATTATTTACTATCTTCATAGCCGAAAAAGCTCTCTCCACTGATGCAGTTGTAATGTGTAGAATAAGCGCCAATGTCACAAGTTTGTAAACCATCGAGAATGCGACATGTCTTTTAGTTGCAACCATCTTCTTAGCAAGATCACCAATCCCTTTCAAACTAGAAAAATCATCACTTGATCGAACATCCCTAACAAGTTGATTGGGAAGAGCCGAGAGCTCAAGAAAAGAAAAGTCATTTGGATAAAATTCGGCAAGACAAAGAAGTTTTCATTTGTCAAAAGCTTCAAAGTGATTGGATGGGTTTAAGCATACAACACAAAGAAGCAACTCCGTGTTTACTTCATTGAAACGGTTGTTCAACTCTTGCAATTGTCTATCTATCACCGAATTGAATCTCTCAACTTTGTAATGATGTTCGATAGTCACTTGTTCAATCCTACGCTTTGGCCTCCCATATGGAACATAAACATTACTCATTGAAGGAACTTCAATTTTATGTATAGAACAAAAAGAAGTACCATCCTCCAACAAAGTTTCCCATCCATCATCTCTTGTCTCTTGAAGACGATCTTTAGCTAATTTGACTAAATTCATAGCATTCACTATATCTTGATCTTTTCTTTGTAAAGCTTGAGACATGTCATTAGTGATCCCTAATATCGACGTCATCAAATATAAATTGAAGACAAAGGAAAATGATTGCAATATTATCAATAGATTGCTTGCTTCTCCATTCGGTGCACTCCTTAACTATGAAACCAAGAATGTCAATCACGGAAGTAAACATGTGAATTACACTCATCAAAGTACCATAATGTGATCCCCAACGTGTGTCACTCGCACAAATGATAGTTCTCTCTTGGTTGAGACCTTTACCACTTTCAATTTCATTATTTGATAAAGCCTCGACTACTTTTTCGAATTGTTTGCCAAGAAGAATATCGATGTTTAGGAGATCCTCCAAAATTATTGACCATCATCATAACCCAATCAAATAGTCAGGCCATATAAGGGCTATTAGGTTAATATATTAAATTTTTTGTTAAAGTGGGTATACTAATTAGACTTAAAATTATATTTGGACTATTGGACAAATATATGAATTTTTTGTTAAAAAAAAAAAAAATAACAACACATATATAAAAAAAAAAAAAAAAAAATTCCAGGGGGGGCTATAGCCCCCCCTTGCCCCTATGTGGATCCGCCACTGACTGCGACCCAACCTCTTAATTGGTATTCGGGTATACATCAAACATTTCCCATATATGCACATTTGGGTGCGCAGTATATGTGCCGATTGATCCGCCACAGCGGACTAAAATGGGACCTCAACGTCGATTGTGCATATATACGGGGTTTGTATTGCCATCTTTTATTCGGTATTTGAAATCCTTGACAGACGATCTCTTTACCGCACGTTTGCGGACTGTCACTTGATGAGACCGTCTTCCCGCCGTTAGGGGGAGGAAATAATGTTCACATTAACGTTCATGATGAACGGCGTGAAGTCGTGTGGAATGACCCCACTGTGTCTCATCACGATCCCCTTACAGCAATCAGAGAATCTGAAGTATGTATAATAATCGAAATCGAACTTCAGAAAGTAGCCAATAATTTGCCAGACTCATTCTCTGATTTGGCTAAAGTGACGAAATCTCATATACCAGCTGCAAATGTGTCTGTAAGGATAGATGTCCAAGAGGGACAAAATATGGGAAGACCGTCAATCCCAACTAACCAGTTGTATCTCTCGGCCCATAAGAGGGGGAGATCAATGTTGGGATTCGGTAAGATAAACAGCCCTAGGCACAGCGGAATATAAAATTTTAAGACCTCTTACGGAATCTTGCCAGGATACTCTCTAGTTGTATATATATGAATAAATAAAACGATAGTATAAGTTTGCACGTTATACCTATCTCCTTGCAAATCCAAGTTGGCAGTCAGCAAAACGGACTCTGAAATTCTCCTCAGCAAAATCGACCCAAGCTCTGCAATAGCGCCCCACGTGTTGCGCCTCTACGGGTTGATACACCACAATTACACGAAAATAATAAATCTTGATCAGCTAGAACACAAGATATATTATGATCTAGGATTTAGGAACGATTTAGGAACAAAGTCGAAAACGAAAAATTCTTCCAAAAGGAAAACAGGGTTCGGTCGACTACACATGGAGAGGGGAGAGAGAATTTTTTGCTCTTGCTCAATTTTTGCTTATTGAGTTATGTGAAAAATAACTACAAGATAGCTACTTATAGTTATCTCCCTTAACCTAGTCCTAATAGGACTAGGTTTCCTCTCTCCTACATGGGCCATGGCCCTCTTTAATTAGAAGACCAAGTCTTCTAATTAATTCATGGCCCAGTTAATTAATTTGACCAGGCTTTATTTAATCTCCCAATTAAATAGCCCAATTAATTAACTTAATCTCCCATTTAATTAAATCAGACTCTTAGCCCATTTAATTAAAATCCCTTCTAATTAATTAAATCCAACTTAATTAATTAATCCATAAATTAAATTCCAATTTAATTTATGATCCTGATCCAATAGCAATTGGATCCCAATTTGTTCCAATTGGGTCGACCCAGTCGACCCACCCATAATAATCGACCCAGTCGATTATTCACCCAGTCGACCTAGTCGACTCGGTCGTTCTTATTTCCTCGCTTTCGCTTCATGTGTATTGTGTATGCCCCCGTAGGTTCACCACATAATTGGTCGTGGGTTATAATTAAATATTATTTAATTATTCGAGTAAGTTTTACTCTAAATCAATCAAACACTCTGTCGATTGATCATTCCAAAATTAGCACCCCTGCCAATTTAGGGAATTCTCCCACACTCCACGGTCGATGTCCAGCCACAAGCCCATGGAGCCCAATCACTGGTGAATTAATTCAGTGAACCTTTTAACTCATTTACAATTTCCGTATACGCCATAATCTCTCCATCGATCAATCTCCCAGTCGAGACTTAAGGGTATGGTCTTTCATCGGTTTCCCTTTTCTTTTGTCTTGACCTTATGCATTCTGGTCTCGAAATAATTCTCTTTGACTTAATCTTTATGAGCTACTTACATAAAGTCGTCAGATACCTCGGCCGAGGATTTTACCAGAATTAATTTCTCACAGAAATCCATAGGAGAATTTCCCAACCTATCAAGTCGGGTCAATGGATCATTTGTAGATGATATGAACCTGCATACGAGTTCCTCTATACCCAACATGAGTCCACAGAGACCTTCTGGTAATCTCCAGTCAGTCGGAAACTCACATCAAAGTATAGACGTTCTCGCACCAGATAAACCCTATCACCTCAAGTATTTAGGGATCGTTCCTCGTATACTATTGTAAATTGGAATAACTTCAACCCCGATATGCGACTACCGCTTCCATGGTGAGTTATTTCCTAATTGGGGTATTCAGTGCGCTTGCCATCCCAGCAAGCCACCCACTTATGTGTATCGACTATCCCAGTCACGCTCGTGGACCCCAGCGTCCTCCAGTTCATCGGAGTATACACAATAGTGAGAGTCTAACCGAATCCAACGATGTCCTATCTCGATTGGATTCTACGACTCTTGAATATGTTCTAGATCACGGCCTTGGAGATCAGTCCACGGGTTGTCCCATAGCCCTGTGATCTAAGGACTTCTATCCTTATGCGTAGATAATTATTACATAAGATAAAGTTGACCATATATATAAATGCATTTATTAATCCAATCGAATGGTCCTTTCAATTAAATGCAGCCAAAACAGTTGGCTTGCAGGACACTATTCTATCAATCTCCCACTTGTACTAAAGCCAACTTTTCACACTTCTGATTCCCATCTTAGACAGATGTTTTCGGATGCCTTTGAGGCAATGGCTTAGATAGCGGGTCCGTCGTATTATCCCTTGAGGTAACACGTTCCATCTTTATGTCTCCTCTACCAATGATATAACATATCAAATGGTATCGTCTTAGTTCGTGCTTGGATTCTGATGAGATCTCGACAACTTTTCTTGCGAGATAACTCCATTATTATCACAGAAGATAGTAATGGCTCGACAATGCTAGGTATCACATCCAATTCCTGGATGAAGTTTTTCATCCAAACACCTTCCTTTGCTGCTTCACTCGCGGCAATGTATTCTGTCTCGGTGGTTGAATCTGCGGTAGTGTTTTGCTTGGAGCTCTTCCAGCTTACCGCACCACTATTGAGGCAGAACACGTATCCAGATGTCGACTTGAAGTTGTCTACATTACATTGGAAGCTAGAATCAGTATAGCCTTCCAATTTCAATTCTCTTCCACCGTATACCAAGAACAATTCCTTAGTCCTTCTCAGGTACTTCAGAATTGTCTTTACGGCTATCCAGTGCTGCTCACCTGGATCAGACTGGTAGCGACTTGTAACACTTAAAGCGTATGCTACGTCTGGTCTCGTACATAACATACCATACATTATGCTTCCTATTGCGGATGCATATGGTACTCGAGACATATTGCTTCTCTCTTCAGGCGTCTTTGGGGCCATAGACTTAGAGAGTGCAATTCCATGTCTCATTGGAAGCAATCCTCTCTTGGATTCTTCCATATCAAATCTCTTCAAGATTTTATCTATGTACTGCGATTGGGAGAGGCCCAGCAGTCCTTTTGATCTATATCGGTAGATCCTTATACCCAGTACAAAGGATGCTTCTCCCAAATCCTTCATTGAGAATTGTGTAGATAACTATGCTTTAGTTTCGGACAACACTTTCACATTCCAATGAGAAGAATGTCATCAACGTAAAGCACCAAAAATTCAACTGTACTCCCACTGATCTTCTTGTACACGCAAGGTTCGAACACGTTTTTGATGAATCCAAAAGTTTGGATTGTTTCATCGAAACGGATGTTCCAACTTCGGGAAGCTTGCTTCAGCCCATAAATGGACCTCTGGAGTTTGCACACCTTGTGTTCATCTCCTTTGGATGCATACCCTTTTGGTTGCTCCATTAAGATCTCCTTGCCAATGTCCCCATTGAGAAAGGCAGTCTTTGCATCCATCTGCCATATCTCGTAGTTATACCACGCAGCTATGGCCAGCAAGATTCGAATGGATTTAGGCATTGCGACGGGCGAGAAGGTCTCCTCAAAGTCGATGCTTGGCCTTTGAGTGTATCCTCTTTGCCACTAGTCGCGCCTTGTAGGTTATTACCTCTCCGTTTACTCCAAGCTTTCGCTTATAGATACATTTGCAACCCACGGGAGCTACTCCCACTGGTGGATCTACCAAGGCCCAGACCTTGTTCGAGTGCATGGAGTCCAATTCGAATTCCATGGCTTCACGCCACTTTCCTGAGTCTATGCCTAGCATAGCCTCTTCGTAAGTCCTTGGGTCGGTTAGAGACTGTCTAGTCTCACGCAGCAGACCGTAGTACCTCTCGGGTTCTTTGTCTTTCTGACCTACGAAGTATCGGTGTACTCTCTGATGTACTTTCATGCTCTTGTTCTCCCACTGCCTGTGGTGATGGGTCAGCTTGATCGACCTCTTTGGTCTTTTCAGCTTCAGTGACCTCATCTAGTTCTACGTTGTGTTCCTTCTTGCCCAGCAAGAAATCCTTCTCCAAGAAGTGTGCGTTCCTTGAGACAAACGTAGTTTATCTTGTAGGATCGTAGAACTTGTATCCTATAGAGTTTTCTGGATACCCCACGAATTGCACAAGATGGACTTTACGTCCAACTTATCTCCCACCAGCTTATTCACATAAGCGGGAGACCCTATATGCGCATGAATGCATATGAAGGTACAATACCAAAACTCATATCACGTGATATGTTTTGGATCTGGCTTCAGAGATACTTAGCTCAGTATCTTCGATTTTCTCGATCAAGTTTCATTTGTTTGAATAAGGAATTTCATGTAAGATTTCTTAATGGACATTTACATGTCCAGAATGCTTGACAACATGCAACGTCTCGAGCGGGTCTTACATTTCGAGAATCTAATTCTCTATTAAATAATCAATGGCGTACTGCCAATGCATGTTCGATTTTGAATCGATTCAAATCTCTTACATGCTTTCATTGATTAGGCTCTCTTCTTTATTCCAAAAGCAATTTGGAATTGTACATCACAACGTACTTTACCCATGAGGGTACTAGAGACGCCTTATCTCCCACTAATGCTTTAGTGTTTCTACACACTTATAAATGGATTAAATCCATTGCAATTGTTTATGCCTCTTGGTTGCCTAGCAACCAACTACTAAATCTAATTTCCATTAAGCAAGATTCGAAAGTCGGTTACTATGTACAGCATCCCAGTCAAGCTCGACCCAGTCGAGCTCAGTCTTTGAATCTTTTAATTCGGAAATATGTTTTAGTATTCGTGTATCGCCTTTCGGTTTTTACAACGACTCAAGTGTGTGAAATCTTGATTATTTATATTTTATTGACTATGCATAATATATTTAGTCGATATATGAGTATCCATACTCATTTGCTTATGTACACCTTTTGCGTATAAATCTTATAGCGCAATCAGTTCCAACCATTATGGAACTATCACATCCCTTAAGACAAGGGATGGTATAAGAAAATTCTAATGATCTAAATAATTCATGGCTTTAGATGCATTGAATGCATCAATGAGTGCTTCATCGGGCATCCAACACCCTTATGCATTACTTTAACCATAATGTTAAGTTCAATAAAATTTGATCATCCCTTATGGGATGAATAGGTTCAATTCCTTATTTCCCTTGATCTTAATCCATGGAAGAATCATTTTGATTGACTTTTCAACTTATCATCCTTACAGAAAAACCTCCAAGGTTATTTCCCTTTAGAGAGTATACATTCCTCTTCTTCCATCTCATAAGTCTTTTGAGCTTTTCAACGAGATGTTACTTCCCATTTATGGGAGACTTCATGTTTGCCTTCAAGAAAATTTGAGCTTGAGAACCATCCTCAACCCTCTGGTGAAACTTATCACCTTTCTTATTTGAAGAGTAACTTCGAAAAAGGCAGCTTGGTGAAACCTATCACCATTCCAGTCGAAGTGTAACTTCGAAAAGAAAAACAATGAAATCTTTGTAAGGAGATTAGTTCTTGCTTGGACTCGAGAATAATTTCTCAAGTTTCGAAGTCATTCAAAATTCATTTGGGTTCAGTCAATTTATTTGATTCAAGTATGATGGTAAATATTCATGGATACATAATTTATGATGAACTATCATAAACATGACGATAAATACGCGGCAGATTAATATCAATGCATAATTTACAAACATGGTTTTCATTTGTAAATTACTCCCACTATTTTTGTCGAATACTTATGCCCCCACATAAGGTTCGGGAAATAAAAAAATTTCCTAATGGGCTCAAGGCCCAAATGCAATCGCTCAGTACCCACGACTCGTTGGCCATACCAATCGATCCACTTGGTGGGCGATCACGTCGCCGGTTAACCATCCCAGCTAACCCTTGAGTTTATTCAGCCTCGGTTTTCGTTATGGACCCACGACTCGTGAGACATCCATACTTACTCGCGTTAAATCATGTCTAATACTCGTGGAGAGAAATAGTTCAATCCTAGACGCCCCACGACTCGTGAGACAGCGCCTAGAACCTTGCTATCCCCTCCCTTGGCACTAAACTGTGCATCGAGGCAATAGACATATCATCTTCCTATAGCTCGACCCACGACTCGTGAGACATCGAGATATATTTGTACAATATGCCTAAGACCTAGTAATTGGATAGGCTCGGACCATAGACACCATTCATATGCGCCCGTTAATCGATTTAATATTCTAATTGAGTTTTTAAGTTCAATTGGAGGTTTTAAGTTTTCTTCGTGCGAGGTCTCATCAGATTATGCTTTATCTTGTTTACGTGATCTATTCTAAGCATGCAAGACATACATCAAAGAATAATAGTAAACATATATCACCTAGCATTGCAAATATGATTGGTCGATTGCCCATCCTATGCGATCCATCACGAGCCACATGATGGACCAATTGGTCAGTCTAGGGTGGAAATTAAATGTCCAACTATTACAATTTTCAAACCCATACATCATGGGCCTTCTTGTAATATCCACCTTGATTGGGCCTCCATGTAATGAATTGGGCCTCCATGTCCTCCAAGGTAATGGGCCTCCATGTGGATCTCCAAGTCTTCATGAGGTCTTCTTGGCTCCAAGCCTAATCTAAGCCTAGCTTATAAAAATAAAGGCCCTATTCTATTACAATTGTTTGCGCAAGCAAGGGCACCAATCAGGCCCATTTAATTACAACCCATAAAATAAATAAACCAAAACTACACAGGGCTTAAGGGCAAAATCGACAAATCCACATATTCACTCAAGAACATGCATAAATTCACATAAGGGCATAAATGTAAATTTACCGACTCCATTAATTTTAATTCGCAAAAATTATCCATGTTAATTTAATTTTGAATTAACAATTAACCTCTAAGATTAATTAACTCTTACTTGAGTTCTAAGAAATCTACAACTCTTATCTTGATAAAGTTGGTTAATTAAGATAGTTACAAATCTTCCAAGATTACTATCTTATCCAAAACTCTAAGTTTCCCAATTTTACAAATCTTCAAGATTCTCAAGATAATACTATTTTGAATAGATTAGTTAACTAAGGTAGTGTTCAAATCTACCAAGATTTCTACCTTATCCAAAACTCCAAGTTTCCTAATTTAATAAGATCTCTAAGATCTTTAATCTTGGTAACTTACTAGAAGAGATTAATTTTAATTAAATCTCTTCTTACAATTGAAACTCTAAGTTTCCTTGTTTAATAAGATCTCTAAGATCTTTAATCTTGGTAACTTACTAGAAGACATTAATTATAATTGAATGTCTTATCTCAAATGAAACTCTAAGTTTCCTTGTTAATTAGATCTCTAAGATCTATCCAAGATTCACCAAGATTTCATAACAACCAAATCTCCAAGATTTTGTTCAAGATTATCCAAAATTCTGCCACTAAAAATTTTTGAACCACCATATCATCGCCGAAGAATGTTTGGCTTCAAGTTGCAATTTACAAAATCAAATTGCAATTCATGATGTTTGTTTCAAAATTCACGTAGCACTTTTTCCAAATTAAAACAACATGCCTACAAAGAAACATATGGTCACGCATGGTCACCTTAACAAAGGAAAAAAAAAATTTGCGCCGAGCACTAATTCATTCTCACCAAGAGAATAAAGCGTCGATACAATAATTTGTTTTTTTTTTTGTTTTGTTTTAATTTGTGTTTGATTCCTTAATTAATTAAAATCAACAGTTTTAATTAATTCAATCCAAAATAAAAATTAACACAATAAAATTTTTGAATCAAAATTTTACATTAACTCCAAGTTAACAGATCTACGTCCTAAAACATACACAGTTAAAGAACTAGCCATACATAAATCAAACATATGATTTATAACACAGAATTTGCAAATTCATATATATACAAAGCCTAGAGTTGGCTCTGATACCACTGTTGGGATTCGGTAAGATAAACAGCCCTAGGCACAGCGGAATATAAAATTTTAAGACCTCTTACGGAATCTTGCCAGGATACTCTCTAGTTGTATATATATGAATAAATAAAACGATAGTATAAGTTTGCACGTTATACCTATCTCCTTGCAAATCCAAGTTGGCAGTCAGCAAAACGGACTCTGAAATTCTCCTCAGCAAAATCGACCCAAGCTCTGCAATAGCGCCCCACGTGTTGCGCCTCTACGGGTTGATACACCACAATTACACGAAAATAATAAATCTTGATCAGCTAGAACACAAGATATATTATGATCTAGGATTTAGGAACGATTTAGGAACAAAGTCGAAAACGAAAAATTCTTCCAAAAGGAAAACAGGGTTCGGTCGACTACACATGGAGAGGGGAGAGAGAATTTTTTGCTCTTGCTCAATTTTTGCTTATTGAGTTATGTGAAAAATAACTACAAGATAGCTACTTATAGTTATCTCCCTTAACCTAGTCCTAATAGGACTAGGTTTCCTCTCTCCTACATGGGCCATGGCCCTCTTTAATTAGAAGACCAAGTCTTCTAATTAATTCATGGCCCAGTTAATTAATTTGACCAGGCTTTATTTAATCTCCTAATTAAATAGCCCAATTAATTAACTTAATCTCCCATTTAATTAAATCAGACTCTTAGCCCATTTAATTAAAATCCCTTCTAATTAATTAAATCCAACTTAATTAATTAATCCATAAATTAAATTCCAATTTAATTTATGATCCTGATCCAATAGCAATTGGATCCCAATTTGTTCCAATTGGGTCGACCCAGTCGACCCACCCATAATAATCGACCCAGTCGATTATTCACCCAGTCGACCTAGTCGACTCGGTCGTTCTTATTTCCTCGCTTTCGCTTCATGTGTATTGTGTATGCCCCCGTAGGTTCACCACATAATTGGTCGTGGGTTATAATTAAATATTATTTAATTATTCGAGTAAGTTTTACTCTAAATCAATCAAACACTCTGTCGATTGATCATTCCAAAATTAGCACCCCTGCCAATTTAGGGAATTCTCCCACACTCCACGGTCGATGTCCAGCCACAAGCCCATGGAGCCCAATCACTGGTGAATTAATTCAGTGAACCTTTTAACTCATTTACAATTTCCGTATACGCCATAATCTCTCCATCGATCAATCTCCCAGTCGAGACTTAAGGGTATGGTCTTTCATCGGTTTCCCTTTTCTTTTGTCTTGACCTTATGCATTCTGGTCTCGAAATAATTCTCTTTGACTTAATCTTTATGAGCTACTTACATAAAGTCGTCAGATACCTCGGCCGAGGATTTTACCAGAATTAATTTCTCACAGAAATCCATAGGAGAATTTCCCAACCTATCAAGTCGGGTCAATGGATCATTTGTAGATGATATGAACCTGCATACGAGTTCCTCTATACCCAACATGAGTCCACAGAGACCTTCTGGTAATCTCCAGTCAGTCGGAAACTCACATCAAAGTATAGACGTTCTCGCACCAGATAAACCCTATCACCTCAAGTATTTAGGGATCGTTCCTCGTATACTATTGTAAATTGGAATAACTTCAACCCCGATATGCGACTACCGCTTCCATGGTGAGTTATTTCCTAATTGGGGTATTCAGTGCGCTTGCCATCCCAGCAAGCCACCCACTTATGTGTATCGACTATCCCAGTCACGCTCGTGGACCCCAGCGTCCTCCAGTTCATCGGAGTATACACAATAGTGAGAGTCTAACCGAATCCAACGATGTCCTATCTCGATTGGATTCTACGACTCTTGAATATGTTCTAGATCACGGCCTTGGAGATCAGTCCACGGGTTGTCCCATAGCCCTGTGATCTAAGGACTTCTATCCTTATGCGTAGATAATTATTACATAAGATAAAGTTGACCATATATATAAATGCATTTATTAATCCAATCGAATGGTCCTTTCAATTAAATGCAGCCAAAACAGTTGGCTTGCAGGACACTATTCTATCAATCAATTGGATCAAATGATCTACATCCTCGAAAGCGGGCAAATGTATCATTGTTAAATTTGGTTAGTATTGATAATAATGGGATCCCACCCGATCCATCTCATGAAATAGTTCCGGACTATGGATCCGTCTTGGAGACAACGTCGGGGGACGCCTCGACATCAGTATCCATTACTGAGAATAGGAAAATCTCGGTTGGTTATTCATGCATGAATGAGGTGTGACATCGGGATGAAATAATCATCAATGATGTGTTTGCTTACACAGTAGCTACTGAAATTATATCAAGTGATGATATTGAGCCTCGATCGGTGGATGAGTGCAAACAACGGGATGATTGGCCGAAATGGAAAAAAGCAATCCAGGTTGAATTTGATTCATTAACGAAAAGAGGAGTGTTTGGACAAATTGCTCCTACACCTCCCGGAGTTCTACCCGTAGGATACAAATGGGTATTTACAAGGAAAAAAAATGAGAAAAATGAGATTGTGAGGTACAAAGCTCGTCTTGTTGCACATGGATTTTCTCAGCGACCTGGGATTGACTTTGAGGAGACATACTCTCCTTTGATGGACGTTATTACGTTCAGATACTTAGTCAGTTTAGTAGTATCCGAGGAACTGACTATGCAGCTAATGGATGTGGTCACAGCGTATCTTTATGGGGATCTAGATACGGTTATATATATGAAAGTACCGGAGGGACTTATGGTACCTAAGACAAGTAGTTCTAGACCACGGAACACGCTCTCTGTAAGGTTGAGGCGTTCACTTTATGGCTTGAAACAATCCGGGAGGATGTGGTATAATCGCCTAAGTGAATACTTGCTTAAAAGGGGATACGTGAACAACGATATTTGTCCTTGCGTGTTCATTAAGAGGACAGGTTCTGGGTTTGCTATAGTTGCCGTTTATGTCGATGACATGAACTTGATTGGAACACCTGAAGAGGTTAGGGAGACAGCCCAACTCCTGAAATCTGAATTTGAGATGAAGGATCTCGGACGTACTAATTTTTGTCTCGGGCTTGAGATAGTACACCGTGTTGATGGAATTTTGGTCCATCAATCGAATTACATCCAGAAGATGTTAAAACGCTTTAATGAGGATAAAGTGAAGCCATCAAGCACGCCAATGGTAGTCCGATCATTGGATAGGTCAAAGGATCCATTTCGTCCCGTGGATGATGGAGAGGAAGTGTTAGCACCTGAGGTGCCATACCTAAGTGCAATAGGTGCATTATTGTACTTAGCTCAATGTACTAGACCTGATATCCCGTTTGCGGTAAATTTACTAGCTAGGTTTAGCTCAGCACCGACACGCCGCCATTGGAATGGCATAAAGGACATATTTCGATACCTTCGTGGTACGACTGACATGGGCTTGTTCAACCCCTATGCGTCACTAAAGGACGCAAAACTTGTGCGGTATGCCGATGCTGGTTATCTATCGGACCCGCACAAAGCTCGCTCCCAGACTAGGTATGTCTTTATGATTGGGAACACAGCTGTGTCTTCGAGGTCTACAAAACAGACTTTAGTTGCCACTTCGTCGAATCATGCCGAGATTTTAGCACTTCACGAGGCAGTGCGTGAATGCACATGGCTTAGTGCCGTGATTGGGCATGTTCGAGGTTCCTGTGAATTGGCTACCACAGAAGATCCTACGGTTATATTTGAGGATAATGCAGCCTGTATCGAGCAGATGAAAACGGGTTTTATTAGAGGCGACAACACCAAGCACATAGCTCCGAAATTTTTCTTCAAACAGCAACAACAAGAGCTCAAGCAAATAGTGATCCAACAGATCAGAAGTCAGGACAACTGCGCAAACTTATTTACTAAGTCATTACCGAAAATCACTTTTGAGAAACATGTTAAATCTATTGACTTGCGCAGGTTGTCTGAGCTCGCTCCATTATAGGTTTCAGTGGAGTTAACTTGAGGGGGAGTACCGTGCAGGTATTCCGTATCCAGAAGATACCCGGGTGCCCTGTTGTACTCTTTTTCTTTCGAGCGGGGTTTATTTTTCCCACAGGGTTTTTGTTACCTGCCAAGGTTTTAATGAGGCAACATTTGTTGGTTGAAAAGATTATGCGTTGTACTCTTTTTCCTAACCGAGATTCTTTTTCCCACTGGGTTTTGTTACTCGGAAGGTTTTAACGAGGCAACATGAGAAGCATAATAATGGCTCAATAGGAATCCCCAAGGGGGAGTGTTGTAAATAATATGTTTTAGTGGGTATTCCTATTTAATATTTGTATAGTCTAGGGGCTTATTGTGTAATAGGTATCCATTATCCCACATCCCATGTTTAGTGGGATTTGTAACTTCCTATGTAACTGATTTGTTATTTAATGATATCTATCCCCTCCCCAAATCATATCCCCCAATTTCATACACGTTTGTTTTTTCTCTCTGTTGTTATCTCTCTCTTTACAATTATCACAATTGTTCATCAATTTCTTCACATAATCACTTAACCAAATAAGTATTTTACAACAAGAAATTATTTGTTTGTTGTGTTCAATGTAAACTATATCTCAACAAAATAACAAATGAAAATTTAATATCAATACATAATCAAATGCAACAATATCATATGAAATGAAATTGATCGATCAATCAATTTTCAAGCTCAATCATAATACCCTGAATTTTAATAGCATCCCCTGCATTCCTCGGCACCAAAGTCACCAACACATGATCATCTTCTTCAATATCCAAATCCTCCAAAATATCACTTATAGACAACCTAAACTCTGTTTTTATCTTCTTCCCCTGTTTATGTTTGTGCGGAATATTCACAATTAAACTCCCGGCAAACTCGGTATTCTCTTCCGTCGTCACCTCATCATCTTCATCATTAATATAAACATCGAATTTCGCATACGCATTTCTGTCCAATTCAACTCCCTTAAGCACTAAAATCTCATCAAGCTCATCTTTTTCCTTTTCACTTCGATTTTTCTTCGGCCTTTTCACCATAAGTTTGATGACCCTGTCGAGTTTCGTTGGAAGTACTTCTATTGCGCTCTGCGTTAATGTTTCCGTCTCGTTTTCCTTACTAAGCTTTCTCAAAACAGAGGAAACTCTTGGTTTTGGACGACTATCAAGCCACGGAATCTCCACATCTTGATAAACGTACCCGAGTTTCGTTTCATCCAAACAGTCCTTTACCTTGACCCGAACCATTTGTGCATTTTCGTCGTAGAAAATAAAAGAAGCATCGAGAAAACCAGGATCTTTTATGTCCTTCCTCCTCCCTCCGAGGGTCTTCCATATGCTCCACATTCTATCGATATTTGAATGATGAGCGTAAAAAATCGGATCTCTACCCGCGGAGTAGAAATTACCCATGTCCTCAAAATTCGGTTGGGTCGGGTCATCGGTCCATATGTGAATCGGGCTGTGAGGGATGTTCTCAATCGACCCGCATCCGGGATTCGGATCGTCACCCTTCCTGTATGGGTTGCCGAAGAACAGTTGTGGAGTTTTAGTATTCGACACCATTTGCCTATACATGATTGCTAAGTTTCTTTTTGTTTGTTGATCAGGACTGAGACTAGACGAATAGCCGTTGTAGTTTAAATCCATGACAACGGGCGGCTGATGATTCTTGTCCCGAAACTTGTCATAGAGTGAAGATTTCGTATTAGTATACATTAATGGTATGCTCATTCCTCCGGGTGAATCCCAGTTCCAAAATGGGATAGCGAAATCGGGGTCGTCGATCAAATTCCCTAAAATTCTTTCGAAAAAGTAGAGATAATATCTATGGAACGGGAAAAAAACCCACGAATTATGGACTTGAAATTCTAGGTTCGGGAAGCCCACTTGATCGTATGCTCCAACGCAATAAGCGCAGTGGACATTGGCTTGTTGCATAAAGCTACGTGGATCATCGTCCGGGAGGGCACGCATGAGTTTGATAGCCTCGTTGAATTTGGTTGTATAGGCATCGCTGGCTAAATGAGCCGCAGGGCGCACACGCAGAGTGGTGGAGGGGGGTGGGAACTTGAAATCGATGATATTCGAGATGTATGGAGGGCAACAATTTGTCAGGTCTGCGCCTTGTGGTAGGTCCGCGGGACCACATTTCGTGATGTCAGGAGCGGATACAGGGGCGGCGGAGGCGAAATGGGCGGAGTCGAGAGTGGTGGCACCATATAAGCCTCCTAGTCCGATAAGTAGGTTTCTCCTATCAAATTTGTCTTGTGATGAAGATTCTTGATCATTTTTTGTTGATTTGCAAGATATATTTTTATGGTAGTTAGGCTTTTTGGGAACATGTGTTTGTTTTATCAAGAAAGAACGATGTGGGACGAAGGAAGAAGCCATGTTATGGTATGTGTTAGTTTAACAATATTGAATGTTTAAGTAGGAAAATGTTTGTGAGGGTGTTTGTGACTTTTTAATATTAAAAAGAGAAAATCTTCTATTATTCTTGAAGATCCTTACACTCTGGAAAGTACAACATTTTTTAATTAAAGCTTATAATTAAATTAATAAAAAAAAAAAAAGTTTTGCGCAACTGACAGCAACTCGACAAACATTTAATTAATTTATCAAATGGAAAAGAGCAAAATGCAAATACACCCCATGTAATTTTTAACTGTTCTAAAATTGCTGTTTTAATATTAATTAGCAAAAAACTCCCATATCATATCATATTATATATATCATTTAATTAGCTCACCACAAACATTTTCAAAATTAAGAATTGACCACGGGAGGTTATTGCATTTTAAGTGTACAGAAGATTTAAGAGGGAAAAACACTTTCGGTCCCAAACTTTACCTCAGAAAACACATTTTGTACCATGTTTTGCAGAAAAACAGATTTGGTACCACAATTCAGAGAGTCTTGACACATTTAATCATTCCGTTAAATTTTGGACGGAAATTTCGCGCGTGACCGTCACGCGCGCGTCAAGTTCAAATTGGTCACGAGTTTTGCACGTGAGAAATCGGTCAAAACACTTTTGGTCCCAAACTTTACCCCAGAAAACACATTTGGTACCATACTTTGCAGAAAAACAGATTTGATACCACAATTTACATACTCTTGACACCTTTAGTGTCTCCGTTAAATTGATAAAAATCAAATATAATGAACAAACAACAGTTTCTCTAAAAGATTTGATAAAAATCACAAAATATACTTAAATCATTATAAATATTCTTAACAAAAGTACCTTGGATACCTGACTTGGTGCACTTTGACTTGCACTTGTATTCCAATGTTGATACAAGCACCGATCAAAAGTTTCATCTTTTCCATCGAAAACATCGAAAAGTTTCCATTTTTTAATCAGGCGAAACGAAAACAAGATGTAATTCTGAAAACAAGATTAGTTTCCATTTTCCTTAGTGTTTCTGAAATATTTCGGAATAGTTTCGAAAAGTTTTCAATATTTGGCTCTCCAAAACATACATTCGAAACAAAATTTTAATCCATGTATACAAGTGCAAGTCAAAGTGCACCAAGTCAGGTATCCAAGGTACTTTTGTTAAGAATATTTTCAATGATTTAAGTACACTTTGTGATTTTTATCAAATCTTTTAGAGAAATTGTTGTCTGTTCATTATATGTTATTTTTATCAATTTAACGGGGACACTAAATGTGTCAAGAGTATGTAAATTGTGGTACCAAATCTGTTTTCTGCAAAGTATGGTACCAAATGTGTTTTCTGGGGTAAAGTTTGGGACCAAAAGTGTTTTGACCGATTTGTCACGTGCAAAACTTGTGAACTTAACGGGCGCGTGACGGTCACGCGCGCAAATTCCGTCCAAAATTTAACGGAATGACTAAATGTGTCAAGACTCTCTAAATTGTGGTACCAAATATGTTTTTCTGCAAAGCATGGTACCAAATGTATTTTCTAGGGTAAAGTTTGGGACCAAAAGTGTTTTTCCCTCGAAGATTTAATACCAGTTTTCTAAGTTTACAAGTTGTTATTATCAATATTTTTAGTTTAATAATCGGGTATTCATATTTTATTTTGAAAAAAATGTAACATGTAGGGGTTTATTTATCATTTCTCTTAAAAATCATGAAAAACACTTGGCACTCTTAGAAAAAAATCTGGCCTATCCCGAATTCATATCGGGTGCTGGATGAATGTCAAATGGACATGAAATGACATTCTTTTGTTCTCTCACCAACACTTAGAACGAGTAAAACACATCGCGGTCGTCTCAAAATGATATAAATATCTTTGACTTATTAATAATGTTTTTTTCTAATAAAAATAAGATAGTGATGAATTTTCTAGACTTATCATTATGGAAAAAAGCAAGGCAAACGCAAGCAACGCTAATTATTTAAATAAAAATAATAATTGAGTCCACCGACACAAATTTAAAATTAATAGAGCAAGCTAGAACGTCTAACTTCAATAAAATTGCATCCAGGGCCCCCAAGATTTTTGAAAATTTTTGTACACTACAATTGCATATAGATATATAATATGATTAGTTTTCTTTCTGTATGTAGAGTTTGAGACCGGGACCAAAGCATAAATTCGGGAAAAATATACAACACTATCCCGTGTTATGTGAAATTTGCATTAAACTACCCAATTTGTCACCTTCCAGCCATTTTTTAACAATATGCGATTTTTTTTATTTTTTGTATATTTTTTTCAGCACAAAATTCCCTAATACTTTTGAATGTTTACGCAAAACCTTTTTGTACTTTTAATATATATATGAATAAGGCTTAATCCCACTTTGCACCCTAGAAATGCATCAGTTTGGCACTTTGCACCCTAGAAAAAAATCAATCCCACTTTGCACCCTCAAAACATATATTGTCTTTCACTTTGCACCCTAGGTGAATATTAGGCCAAAAAGCAGGGGTATTGTTGGTCCCAAGTGGTCAGAAGAGGTTTAGAGGGGGGGGGGGGGGGTGAATAAACCTCTTTAAAATTTTCTTGCAATTTTACTTTAAAACTTTTCTTCAACTGAACAGACTAAGCTGATCAGATTAGTAAGTTACAACTCTGTTCGCGAACAAATCTTTGAACAGATTTGTTGACCACTCGTCTGATGGTTACTTAGCTGATTTGTTAAAATCAGTTTTAATACTTAGAGTACTTGCAGCGGATTTTCAAAGTGTTTTTCACAAGTATCCTTAGCAGTTTGAAAAATGTTTTCACCAGTTTTGCAAACTCCTTTTTAACTTCTTTTCAAACAGTTAACTTAGTGTGTTTTATGCAATCAGTAAATATGCAGTTTTAAAACAATGTAAAAACACAATCAATTTTTATAGTGGTTATATGGATTTGAATATCCTTTAGTCCACTCTTCCAAGTCACACAGATCTTGGGTTATACTATAATCACAAAGTTTACAGTATACTCTGCTTGCGTCGAACAACAAATGAAACGACCACAAGTTCGCAATAGGAAATCACACAGAAGACCTATTCTCTGAAGTTTGATCACTCACAAAGATGGATCACAACTCCGCACAACACTCTTGTTTACAAAATCACTCAGAAGATGTATTTTTCTTGATTCTTCAACTCTGCTTTCGTCAACAAATGACTCAGCTGATGAGTGAGCTGTTCTTGAGACTTAAGAGAATTCTGCTTCGAAATTTTCTCTCAGAAAGTGTGTTGCTTGTTTCTTCTTCGTCTCTTACAGCTATTTATACTTGAGGATTGAAAAGTGTCCGTTGAAGAGAGACAAGATTCAAATTCCTCGAGTACTGGTCCTTAAAATCCGCGAACGGCTCTTTTGCAGTCTGTCCGTACTGAACAGTACTATTCTGCAGGCAGCATTAAATGCAGCATTAAATGCACTCTTCTGATGCGAAGCATTTCTTCAATCATTTGTCTTTAATAACCTTGTACTTCAGCATTTATTACTCCAAAGGGCATTTATTACCGTTGGGAGTACTTCTTGATCTTCTTCACTTGGCTGACGAAAGTACACGTCTGATGGCGAACTCGGCTGATCTCAAACTTGAACAAATCTGATTTGAGTCGGCTGATCTTCATCAGTCTGATAACTTTACTTCAGCAGATCAGAAGTCTTGGACCTCGAAACTTTGACTCTTCTGATGTCTTCTTGTACTTAGTCAAAATCTCTTACGAAGGGATCATCAGCTAAGTTACTCCATACTTAGCCAATATTGAAGTTTTGGAATGCATCAAAACCTCCCTTCTAAAATTGTCTTTAGTGCCTTCATCTTCATCCTTATCCAACAATTTCCCCCTTTTTGATGATGACAAAACTTCAGCTAAGTACCTGTTAAATACCTAAGCTAAAGAATGTAATCCTCAAAATTTTCTGAGATAGAAAAAGTTTATTGGATTGAACTTGACTTTTCATTAATATTGAAAAAGAGTTACAGAGTACAAGTTCATCAGATGAGATTTCTGAAGAAATAGATAAAGTAAACTGATTACAAGGATTTTTCAATTTCTAACTATCAGCTTCTTCATCTGATCCTTCCAGCACTTCTTCATACTCGTAAGATGATTCTTCATCATCTTCTTCTTCATCAGCTTCTTCTTCCAAGGTTGCTTTGGCAGCTTCCATCTTTTCTTTAAGTTGTTGCTGTTCTTGAAGGGCTTTCAAAGCTTCCATGGCCTTTCTGGCAGATTCAGTGTTCTTGTACTTGGTAGTTTCTTTTTCAATCTTTTCTTCTTCTTTTTCTTCTTCTTCTACCTTTCCAAGCTTTACAGTCTTGTCAGCAGTGTCTTCAGTTTCCTTGGCTTCAACAGTTGCAGCAGCAGTATCTTCCTTAGTTGTTTCTTCTTCAACAGCAGGTTCCTTAGCTGTTTCTTCTTCAACAGCAGGTTCCTTAGCAGGTTCCTTAGCTGTTTCTTCCCTATTATCTTCCCCCTTTTTGTCATCATCAACTCTGATGACAGTAGAAGGTTCAACAGCAGGGTTGAGAGCAACTGTTGGAATCTTCACTCCAGCACACAAAGCCTTGAGATTCTGATTGACAACATCGTGACTAGCTGTAAGATTAAGAATATCAGTGCTGATGATGTCAGTCTTGTCATTGAAGTAGTCAATATTTAGGTTGACAGTTGCAATTTCATCTTGTACGGATTGTACAACATTTCCCACTTCATTCAGCAACCCCAAATTGACTTCCTTTTCTTCTTCACTGACTTTGATGAAGGTTGCAGTCAGATCACCGATCTTGTGTTCAGCTCTTTCAAGTGCAGTATGAAGATGATTTACATCACCCTTCACATCCTCCACGTTTCTGTTCATTTCATTTAAGCTGTTCACTAACTGCAATGAATGATCTTCAGGAATAGGTAGATCATCAATAGCCAACTTAATAGTACTTGCAATTAGACGGTGTGCTCTTTCCGTCTGTTGACTGTGTGATTCAACCAATTCTCTCTTCATCTTTTGTAACTGCAGACTGTTCCTCTCTTCCATCTCTTTTATTTGACTTTCAATAAGTAATTGGAAGGCTTCCATCAGTGAAGAGTGTTCATCACCTGATGAAGTAGAGGCAGCAGCTTCTTTCTCTTCAGTCTCCTGATGAACAGGGACATCTTGTATATCCATCAGCTGATGATCGTCAGAAGTCTTGTCAGCAGACTTGTGCTCATCAGTGACATCATCGTAAAACAGATTAGTGATGGTTCCATCTTCATTAAAGCAAGTTGTCTGTCTAATCTGCCTAACAATAATCCAAGGGTTGACAAACGCATTGTTTCCCTTAGGGACTTCATAGTACGGTTGTACTTCCTTGCCAAAGATGATTTGCTGGATACTTGGCAGTAGAGGCAAATCACTTGAACAGCCTTGTTGATACTTAGACTTTTTAACCCATCTCTTCAGGGCAGTCATAACAGCAAACTTAATTGCTCTTTCTTCAGCATCTTCAGACTTCTTCTTCTTATCAGGCAAGGTGCTCTTAATTTTCTTGGCCTCCTCCAATGCAAAGCCTTTTGCATAACCATGCATGATATCTCTCACATGGCTGGGATCCAGGGCCTTTTGAATGGAGTTCGTTTTCAGCCAAGATAGAACCCAACGTTCTTCTTCAGCTAACTCCTTCATTGTTTGAAGTTCTGTTATTGATCTGTTCAGCCTGTTGTCTCTCCAACTGATATACCTTTTCTTCTCCTGGTTGAACAGAGTTCTTAACATAAGCTTTTGATCATAGTAAGCTAAGGCCTTTTCAAACTTCTTGAAAAGCTCCTTGTCAGCGTACACTATTTCAAATGCTTTTCGAACTTCAAATTTGTCCTTTGATTTATTTTCCTTGGGGGCAGGCAGTAATATTCTTTTCTTATCTTCTTCCTTTTTGCCTTCTCCAATCTTGATGCCACCTCCATGGACAGGTCCATAGGCATCAGTCTTGCTCAGTTCAATCACCAAAGCCAGTTCAGCATCTTCAGCAGCTTTTCTTTCTGCTGCAGACATTTTTCTTCTGGCTTCATCCTTTGCAGCTTGAGCATTGCTTAACTCAAGAGCCTTTTTCTCTTCAAGCTCATCTTGCTTCCTCTGTTCAGCTTCCTCCCTTGCTTTCTTGTCAGCTTTAGAGATTTTCTTTCTCTTAAGCACTATCTTCCTTTTTCCTTTGTCAATGGGAGCAGGGGCTGGTCCAACAGATGATATGGGAGTAGCAGCAATAGGATGGACGATTTGAACATCTGGATCTTCTTGAGGTTGAGCAGCCTCAACAGTTGGTGCAGTCTGAGTAGTCTGTTGCTCATCAGCTTTGTCAGCAGTAGAGGCTTCAACAGCTTCAACTGGTCTTTCAGCAGACTCTGGACTTGATCTCACCAAATCCACCAACTCAGTATCCTTTTCTATGAAGGACATCTGCTTCCTTGCAGAACTCTTGGTTCTTCCTTCACGATAGGTAGAAGCAGCTGTATCTCTCTGTTGGCTCCTCGTTCGTTTAGAGACACTTTCAGCAGGCTTCTCTGCTGATGGAGTTCTTGAAGGTGATGCAGGGGATCCAGTCCTTACATCAGCTATTATATTTTCAACGATCTTAGTGGCTTCAGCAGCAGAAGTCACTTTCTCCATTTGCTTTGCTTCTTTCTTTTTAGGCTCAACAGCAGCCTTCTTCTTTTTAGTCTCAACAGCTAAAGTGGCTGTTTTGACTAACCTCCTTTGTCTTTTGGCAGGGACTTCCTTCTGACCCTCATCATCAGCTTCTTCAGGCTCATCAGCCTTCCTCTTTTGAACAGGCATGTACTTGGACAATGCCTTTGATTTGTGAATCTCTTTTCCATTCTTCATAACACAACCCAGCTTCGACAGAAGGTAGCTGATTGTGATTCTGTGATTGGTTGAGGGGCCTTTGCCTTTCTTATCATCAAGAAAATCAGCCAATATGTACCAGACTATGATTGACCAGTTGACCTCCAGTCCATAGTATATGGCAGCCATGATGCTGAACCTCTTCATAGTAACAGCATCTAGTGAAAAAGTGCAGTTCTCGATCAGTTTTGTCACCATATCAGCCATCCGCTGATATTCATCCTTTAGTTGTTTCTTCCTTATGTTTCCAGACAAAACTTCCCCTTCCTTGGCGCAGATCGCCCAGAACTGTTGGTGCTTATCCTCTGTCAGTATAGTGACGTCATGTCGTCCACTGTTGGGAAGCCCAAACGTCTCATGAAGAACAGCTGGTGTAATAGTGACAGATATGTCTCCCACTGAAGCTTTAATCTCCAGTTTGTTGTAGTCAGCTTTCGCTGTGTTGTAGTAATCCATCACTTGATCAGTCCAGATGACTCCTTCGTGGTATTCCATGAAATTAACCAGCGAAGCAGCTTTGAACTTTTCGAGCAGTTCTTTCATCAGATCCGTACCAGATTGGTAGTAAGATTCATACACGAGGTACATACCTTCAGCGGCCATGTTAGATCTGTAGAAGTTAGGAAAAACAGAGAGAAGTATGCAGAGAATTGCAGTAATTTTCTCACAAGTACTTTTGAATGCTTAGAGTGCGTAAAGAGTTACTCGACTGATCAGATGGGGATTTATAGAGTTAGGGTATCTTGAATTTCGTGATACCAGCCAACCGTTAGATCCGTTTTTCTGTCAGTGTTGATCGTGCGGCGTCAGTTACGACTTTTCAAATTCAAAAGATATTTAATGAGGAGCGGGAATATGTACCGCCCGTCAGTTACTTATAAAAGCGTGTTTTGAATAAAACGTTTTTAAAGAGTTTCGCTTTTATTAAAGTAATCAGATGAGTAAACTAAATACTTATCTGATGGACCACTGTCCTGATGACAATGTTGTTATCAGAGAATGCCAATAGCTGATAACCTTCCTCAGCTGTTTGTCAATCCAGCTAGATAATATAACTTCGATCTTCGATAGTTGAGTCTTCTGTTGAAAACATAACTTCAACTAACTGTCATTAACAAATTTCATCTTTAAATCAGAAGTACCGCTAGTCTTACACGTTCCCCCTGAGTTTAAGAATTCATAAGTTAACTAGTCTGTTGAAAGTTAATCCTTGAAGATGATAAACGATGATTAAGCTGTTGAACTCCAGTCTTCTGATGAGTTCCCCCTCAGCTTATGCATCCAAATTAAGTAGTCCTAACTCAGCTCTTAGAGTTGAGAACCTTGCTTCACTTAGAGGTTTAGTGAAGATATCAGCAATCTGATTATCAGTATGAACATACTCAATCAACACATTGCCTTTTTCCACATGATCTCTAATGAAGTGATGCTTGATCTCTATATGCTTAGTCCTTGAATGACTTGTAGTGTTCTGAGTAAGTGAGATTGCACTAGTATTATCACAGTAGATTGGTATTCCACTGATCTTGATGTTGTAGTCTTCTAGTTGATGCTTCAACCATAGTATCTGTGCACAACAAGCTCCAGCAGCTATATATTCAGCTTCAGCAGTAGATATAGAAACTGAGGTTTGTTTCTTACTCATCCATGAGATCAGACGACTACCTAAGAACTGACAGGCACCTGTTGTGCTCTTTCTGTCAATCTTGCAGCCAGCAAGGTCTGAATCTGAATAACCAATAAGCTCAAATCCAGATTCTCTAGGATACCACAATCCCAATTCTTGAGTGCCTTTAACATATTTCAATATCCTCTTGGCAGCTAAGAGATGAGATTCTTTGGGGTTTGATTGGAATCTTGCACAGACCCCAACTGAGTACATTATGTCAGGTCTGCTTGCTGTTAGATATAACAGTGACCCTATAATGCCTCTATATTTGGTTATGTCCACTGATTTGCCATCTTCATCTTTATCCAAACGAAGACTTGTAGACATAGGAATTGTAGCAGTAGAGCTAGTTTCCATACCAAACTTCTTGAACAGATCTCTTGTGTATTTTGCTTGGCTGATGAATATCCCATCAGGCAACTGTCTAACTTGCAATCCAAGAAAATAATTAAGTTCACCCATCATGCTCATTTCAAACTTATTCTGCATCAGCTTGGAGAACTTATCACACATCTGTTGGTTAGTTGAACCAAAGATAATATCGTCCACATATATTTGCACAAGTAATATATGACTTTCCCATTCAATTGTAAATAAGGTCTTATCTACCTTACCTTTTCGAAATCCTTTAATTAAAAGAAAATCAGATAAGGTATCATACCATGCTCTTGGAGCCTGTTTCAGTCCATAGAGAGCTTTCTTCAGACGATATACTTTGTCCTCTTCTTGATAGACTTCAAATCCAGGAGGTTGTTCAACGTACACTTCTTCTTGCAATTCTCCATTGAGAAAAGCAGACTTCACATCCATCTGATAGACAGTGAAGTTCTTGTGAGCAGCATTGGCTAGAAACAGTCTGATTGCTTCAAGTCTTGCTACTGGTGCAAAAGTTTCATCAAAGTCAATTCCTTCTTCTTGACAATAACCTTTGGCCACTAGTCTTGCTTTGTTTCTGGTAACAATACCATCTTCATTCATCTTATTTCTGAATACCCACTTAGTGCCAATTACTCTTTGATGACTTGGTCTAGGAACTAAGTACCAGACTTCATTCCTTTCAAATTGATTCAACTCTTCTTGCATGGCTTCTATCCAGAAGGAATCATTGAGAGCTTCTTCAATTTGTTTAGGCTCTATTTGAGATAGAAAAGTGACAAACATGGCATCTTGTGCAGCAGCTCTTCTTGTTTTCACTCTATCTAAAGGATCACCAATTACTAATTCAGGAGGGTGATTCTTGAGCCATCTGAGATCAGGTTGCAGGTCTGAATGTTGTCCTCTGTTTTGATCTTGCAACACTACTGTTGGAGATACAGTAGTAGTCTGTTGAACATTTGTCGTCTGTTGAACAGTCACTGGTCTGTCAGCTGTTTGCAACTCGTCTGTTAGACAATCAGCACTGTGATTTTGAACAGCACTTGAGTTATCAGCTGAATTTAGATTAGGTAGTATGATGGGAACATATTCTTCATTTCTTCCAATGTCTAACTTCTGTAAATCAGTAGACAGGTCTTGATTAACACTTTGATTCTTTTCAGAAGATTGACTTGGCTCATCAAATACTACATGGATGGATTCTTCTATTAGTAATGTTCTTTTATTGAAAACTCTATAGGCTTTACTAACAGATGAGTATCCTACAAAAACAGCTTCATCAGCCTTTTCTGCGAATGCAGTAAGGTGATTCTTCCCATTATTCAATACAAAACATTTACAACCAAAAATCTTAAAGTAATGAATGTTTGGTTTCCTATTGTTCCAAACTTCATATGGAGTCTTGTTTTGATTTTTGTTGATCATACATCTGTTCTGGGTGAAGCATGCTGTATTTGTTGCTTCTGCCCAAAATCTTTGAGGCAGTTTAGCTTCAGCTATCATGGTTCTGACAGCTTCTTTTAGTGTTCTGTTTCTCCTTTCAGCAACACCATTTTGTTGAGGGGTTCTGGCAGCAGAGTACTCATGATGTATTCCTTTGATGTTACAGTACTCTTCAACAGTAGAGTTTGTAAACTCTGTCCCTCTATCTGATCTGATCTTCAATATTTTAATACTCTTCTCATTTTGGATCAGTTCCATCAGATTTGTAAGACATTCCTTGGTTTCACTTTTCTTCTTCATGAAAATCACCCAAGTATATCTTGAATAATCATCCACAACAGCTAGGCAGTATTTCTTTCCACCATTGCTGACTGGATCAATAGGGCCAAATAAGTCCATATGTAACAGCTCCAATATCCTTCCAGAAGATTGGTGCTTTTTGCTTTTGAAGGATGACTTGATTTGTTTACCCTTCTGACAGGCGTCACAGAGCTTGTCTTTGCTCATGACTGCTTTTGGAATCCCTTCTACCAAATCATTCTTGATTAATCTGTTTATGGTCTTGAAGTTTAAGTGATTCATTCTTTTGTGCCACAGCCAACTAACTTCACTTGGTGCAGATGCAACCAAACAAACACTTGAATTCTTGTCAGCAGAATTCCAGTCGACTATGTAGACATTCCCTTGTCGTCTTCCAGATAAAATTACCTTCTTTGTACCTATCTGTTCAACGTAGCACTTATCTGTTGAGAAGATGACTGAATATCCTTTGTCACAAAATTGACTTATGCTCAGCAGATTGTATTTGAGGCCTTTGACATATGAGACGTCAGATATCTCTATGTTTCCTCTGATTACTCTTCCTTTAGCTTTAATCTTGCCTTCTTTGCTGTCTCCAAATGTAACACTTGGACCATCCACAGCAACTGCATCAGTCAGCTCATGTATGTTTCCACACATGTGTCTTGAACATCCACTGTCCAAGTACCAGATCTTCTCTACTTTACTCCTACTCCTAATCCTAACCTACAAAACAAAAATAAAATTGTTTTAGGTACCCTTATTGAGAGGGTCCTGAAGGATTAGTTCCACCTTTGACAACCCAAGATGTTGAAGTCTTAGGCTTCTTAGGTTTCTGAGTTTTGACAGGAGCATGAACAGTTTTATTTTCATCATAATTGTCAGATAAGTCATGTTGATGATCAGTATGATAAGAATAATGTTCATAAGCAGGGTAAGGTGCATGATATGTAGGATATGCATGCATTGGATGAGCAGGGTAAGGTGCATAGTAACTAGGAAATTGAGGTGCATGATACATAGGATGATATGCAGCAGGTTGCACATAATATGACTCATTTCCATACCAAGCATTTTGATTTTTCTTGTTCTTATGCTTCTTTGGTTTACTAGGTGCTTGCTCAACTTGTTTAGACTTAGCTTTACCACTGGTCTGATTGACTTTAGCTTTATCAGCAGACTTCTTAGGACTCTGCTGTTTGGTCTTACTAGTCTTATTTCCTACACTAGGCTCTTTGCTCTTTTTAGCCTTAGGAGATTTCTTCTCCTTTAATATTTTCTCAGGTGAAGTAGGTCTAGCAGTTTGAACATACAGAATGACCTTACTATTGTCAGCTGATATGAATTTTTCAGTATGGTTCAACTCTTGCTTATCCTGTTCTAAAGGCATCTTCTGTTTACTAGATGTATGCGTGGATGCAACAGATGATTTCTCATGAGACTCGATAATCTTTTCAAGTTCCATGATTTTTCCTTTACAAACTTCACATTCAGCTTTCAGAGATTCATGCTCTTGCTCAAGCTGTTTATACTCGACTGATTCTTTTGGCTTTTCAGCTTTAAGTTTCAGTGAGTTATTTTGCTCTTTTAGCAAGATCATCTCTTCCTTAAGCTTTACAAATTCTCCAGCAATAGTAGTATTGTTCAACATCATTTGCTCTAGAGAATCAAACAATTCATTATTTTGAGGAGTTACCTCATCCTCAGAGTCATCAGAATCCTTTGCCATCAGGCACAGGAGAGCAGGTTTTTCTTCATCAGAAGATTCTTCATCAGACGAGTCCGAATCTGAATCAGATGAGTAGACAGCAGCAAGCTTTTCTGCTTCAGCCATCATTGCTTTCCCTCTCTGATACTTTCTTTCTTTTCTCACTTTCTTCTCCTCTTCAGTTTACTTTTCTGCTTTTGGATATGGGCAGTCTTTGATGAAGTGTCCCAATTTCCTGCAGTTGTAACACATCAGTTTTGATTTATAATCATCTTTATCTTGAGAAGAAAAGTTAGGTTTAGAAGTAGAAGCATTGTTGTATTTGTTCTTCATTTTTCTTTTGTAGAACTTCTTGAAATTGTTCATCAACAGTGCAACGTCTCCAGCAGTGTACTCCTTCTTGTTGAGTAGAGTGGCTTCATCAGATGAGTCCACTTCCGCAATTCTTTGGGCTGGTCTTCTTTGATTTTCAGCAGCAACCAATGCAGCTGTGGGTCCTGAAGTTGAGGTTTCTTCAATACCCATCCTAGGCAGTTTATACTCGAATGCCTTGAGTACAGAAAACAGCTCTGTAAGAGAGATCTTCCCCAGATCCCTTGATTCTTCCATTGCTGTCACTTTCATATTGAACTTGGGGGGCAGGGCCTTTAGAACTCTGACGGTGATCTCCTTGTCAGTAAAGGTCTTTCCCAGCTTTAGAACTTCATTCAACGTTCTGGTAAACCTGGTATCCATCTGATCAATGGTCTCTCCAGATTTCATCTTGAAGTTGTCCAGCTTCTCCAAGGCAACACTGAGCTGATGCTCTTTGATGGCGTCGTTTCCTTCACTCATGTCACGAACCTTGTCCCACATCTCCTTTGCAGTTTTGCAATGTTTGACCTTGTCAAACCGATCATTATCCAGGGCTTTGGTCATGATGAAACGGCCAATTTTATCCAGATTGAACAGCTTTATTTCCTCGGCTGTCATCTCTGTCAGATCTTTTTCCACCACCATTTCAGCTTCATCTACTATGATGGTCTTGGTGAATTTGAATGGACCTTTAATGATACATGTGTACATGTTGTCATTATAGGCAGCAAGGAAAATCTCCATTCTGATTTTCCAGTCCTCAAAGGACATACCAGCAATGTGGGGAACATGACTGATACAATCCATTTTTCAAAAAGTTTTAGTTTTTCAAAAATATGCTCTTTTGAAAAGTTTTTAAAAACCTTTGAAAAACACTCGGATCAAGCTCGTTGATCAGGCAGCTGATTCAAATGAACCACCTGCTCTGATACCACTTGTTGGTCCCAAGTGGTCAGAAGAGGTTTAGAGGGGGGGGGTGAATAAACCTCTTTAAAATTTTCTTGCAATTTTACTTTAAAACTTTTCTTCAACTGAACAGACTAAGCTGATCAGATTAGTAAGTTACAACTCTGTTCGCGAACAAATCTTTGAACAGATTTGTTGACCACTCGTCTGATGGTTACTTAGCTGATTTGTTAAAATCAGTTTTAATACTTAGAGTACTTGCAGCGGATTTTCAAAGTGTTTTTCACAAGTATCCTTAGCAGTTTGAAAAATGTTTTCACCAGTTTTGCAAACTCCTTTTTAACTTCTTTTCAAACAGTTAACTTAGTGTGTTTTATGCAATCAGTAAATATGCAGTTTTAAAACAATGTAAAAACACAATCAATTTTTATAGTGGTTATATGGATTTGAATATCCTTTAGTCCACTCTTCCAAGTCACACAGATCTTGGGTTATACTATAATCACAAAGTTTACAGTATACTCTGCTTGCGTCGAACAACAAATGAAACGACCACAAGTTCGCAATAGGAAATCACACAGAAGACCTATTCTCTGAAGTTTGATCACTCACAAAGATGGATCACAACTCCGCACAACACTCTTGTTTACAAAATCACTCAGAAGATGTATTTTTCTTGATTCTTCAACTCTGCTTTCGTCAACAAATGACTCAGCTGATGAGTGAGCTGTTCTTGAGACTTAAGAGAATTCTGCTTCGAAATTTTCTCTCAGAAAGTGTGTTGCTTGTTTCTTCTTCGTCTCTTACAGCTATTTATACTTGAGGATTGAAAAGTGTCCGTTGAAGAGAGACAAGATTCAAATTCCTCGAGTACTGGTCCTTAAAATCCGCGAACGGCTCTTTTGCAGTCTGTCCGTACTGAACAGTACTATTCTGCAGGCAGCATTAAATGCAGCATTAAATGCACTCTTCTGATGCGAAGCATTTCTTCAATCATTTGTCTTTAATAACCTTGTACTTCAGCATTTATTACTCCAAAGGGCATTTATTACCGTTGGGAGTACTTCTTGATCTTCTTCACTTGGCTGACGAAAGTACACGTCTGATGGCGAACTCGGCTGATCTCAAACTTGAACAAATCTGATTTGAGTCGGCTGATCTTCATCAGTCTGATAACTTTACTTCAGCAGATCAGAAGTCTTGGACCTTGAAATTTTGACTCTTCTGATGTCTTCTTTACTTAGTCAAAATTCTTCTAAGGGATCATCAGCTAAGTTACTCCATACTTAGCCAATTTTGAAGTTTTGGAATGCATCAAAACCTCCCTTCAAATTTTTAGTGCCTTCATCTTCATCCTTATCCAAC